>JANTFA010107113.1:0-11001 GCA_026413405.1 Phytosciara flavipes | reverse complement strand
ATCGTACAGTAATAGTAGATTATCACAATATAAGGGGAATAGTCGAGGCTTGC
The DNA here is from genome assembly GCA_026413405.1 of Phytosciara flavipes. Lineage (NCBI taxonomy): Eukaryota > Metazoa > Arthropoda > Insecta > Diptera > Sciaridae > Phytosciara > Phytosciara flavipes. The sequence goes on along the minus strand of JANTFA010107113.1, from coordinate 10,948 downwards.
TGAGATAAAAACGATTTTTGACAATTTGAGAGATTTCTATTTTTATCTGACAATTTGAATTTTTTACCTCACGTTTTGATGTAATCCTTTATCGTTGTTATTCTATAATCAATAGCTCTCTACTACTCCGTCCGTTCAAAGCACAGTGTTTGGTATGAAATCTATTACTTCTTCAGTTTTAACATACACTTTGCTACAAATAGTGGACACTAGGGAGCAGAGCTCATGATGGTTTTTCAAATCGCTACCGATAGCAAATGAATAGCAACTAGCCATCAATACCAAGTCTGTAAAACAACAGGTTAAGACGATACAGAGGCTTCTCCATTGATTTAGAAGAGAAAACTTTGTAAACTAAATATTTTGAACGGAAAAAATCCACGGAACTAGTGTGCAACCCGCCTTCGTGGTTGCCTTAACCTGTTTTTTCAAAACCTTGATCAATTCACACTCGCACATATGGTAAAAATAGTTACTGTGACGCAATGATGTTAATTTCACGTCACATTCGCGCTTTCGTTCACATAGAGCGACTAGGTCAGCCTCAATTTTTTTTGGGCAAACTTTCAATGAAAGTCTTTTTATATCTCGTAAACTCGAATTTCGAAAACCCGTTTTCAACGTCCGTTCAATCGGGATTTTGTTCGGGCAAAATTGGCTGGTTAGCCGGCTTTTTCGATTCGGTTAGTTAAACCTAGCCCGTATTCCCTACAAGTGAACTCAAATTGGTTTTGTGTCTGTCTTCCCTTTAACTTTTAACATAAATTCACCAATTCCGTCTAAAGCCATCTCATAAATCATAAATTGAGGGATAGTTCGGGTTGATTGCTCACCCTCGCCCACACATTCATAAAAAGTCCATTCTCAATGTTATGTGTTTCCATTTCATTTATTTTGTTGCAAATTATAAATTTAAAATGAAATTATCTCATATCCTCAAGTGGTTAAACTGGAACGATATCCCAACAGAAAGCTTGAGAAATACCCAATCTCGGAAATCCATTAAATGTAATTGCGTTAAGCACTCAGTAAACAATTACATGGGGACTGAGCTAAGATACGTATAATAAACACGATGTGCAATTCATTTTTCATTACATCCATTAAATGTGTATACCACTGTCAACATTGAGAAATGCATTTGTCGCTAGTGGAAACGAAGCTATTTATCTATCTAGTGTCTAATGAACGTTTTTTATCGCACTAGAAGTTGGCAATGCCAACTTGGCATGACACAGCTCTTCGTATGCGATGACGTTATTGCGTCAGATGTTTGAGTTCTGTTTCGTGCAGATATTTTATTTATGAGAAATTGAGTTGTTGTAGAAAATGGTGGTTGGATTGCGTGCGGAATAGTAGTTTACATTGGATGCTGCGAATGTGATTCATTACATGAAGGAAAGGAACCATTTTGTGATAAGAGCAACACGCTTCGCGGTAACTGACCTTTGACAGGGATAGAGTTTGCATATACGAGCCGAAGCCGAGGTACACTTGTCGAAAAACAGTTACCGAAGCAAGTTGCTCAAAAACACACCTGTGAGTTTTTTTCGTCATAAAATTGTTTCCGAATGGATGCCACATAAAAATTCACGAGAAATGAACCGAAAATATTCCACCTTGTAACGGATCATTTTCGCAGAGGGTATCTTGCTATGTAATGTTGAACGTTCGCATGGCTAGGCAATAAAACGTTTTCATGTGATTATCCCTATTTTCTCCAATTAATAGGAAAACTTTTCCTAATTGAACTGTCACTTTGTTTATGTTTCCGAGAAGGGTATATGGCGCATTGATGTTCAGGAAGAAGAACTGTGGACACATGATACATGATTTGTTCAAATCGAAGAAAAATAAGGATTTCGATCTCTTTCTTCTATCGACAAACAGATGAACTAATCGATGGATTTGGAGAAGTACTAACGTCATGATATTTCTCTTTACCAAAATTACTATGAAAATGTTTCAACAGACGTACTTGATTCGAAAATGTTCATAGTAATTTTGGTAGAGTAGAGAGAGAGCACGCTGTAATTCTTCTCCTGGATGCAATGAAAGCTGAATATCACGTCCCTGAATTGCAAATGAAAGTCTCGCTGTGTCGTTCGTTGGTGGAAAGTTGGTTATCAATGGAAAAGAAGTTAAACGGAAAAATAAATTTCAAAAGTTTAACTTTTCGTTGTTGTGGTTGGAGACACTGGCACTACATGACTGGAAGTGTCATTTCAATCATTGACTTTACATAAATTTTACAATTGATAGAAATGGAAATTACAATTTTTACAGAAATTTTTTTGTTATTAATAACATCCAGTGTCGTCGTTTTGATGTGCTACTTGATTCTCTTGAACTGTAACATTTTTAATGAAATTGCAGCAGAGCGAAATTTAATAATAGAAAATATTGTCCAGACGAGAGCGGTGGTTTTTGTTGCTGAAAGCATTTTTACCGCAACAACAAAAAATCCAATATTCCAGAAAATTGTTTTGTAATAATTTTCGTTTAAAAAGGTTTGTTAAAAATGAAATTTTGTACTACCTACCTCCATGACCTTGTCTCGTGACTAACAAAGCTTGAACCAAAACATATCGAAATCCATTGGTGTTTTCTTAGAGCATGTTAGATTCATTCGAAAGCGGTTCGCGAATATTCTAGATAGAGCGAAGGTTCCATGAAGGTTGCTCTAAGTAAAGTCCTACCGATTCAGAGTCATTGGTTGCGTTCTCTGTTCTACCGCTTATAGCTGAAATGGCGCTGCGATCGGAAGTAATCTACTTCTGAAAATGTCCGTAAATTCAGCTGTGAAATTCTGAGAGGCGCCAGTAGGAATTCGGGTATTTCTCGTCATGTTTTTTTAGGTTAGTCGTTGCCAATTTCAAGATCCGATTTCGTTCATCACGGGACAGGTCATGGAATTAGCCACATATAGGTACCTCGTATTTATATTTTATATTCTCGTTGCATGAATGTTGTTTTTATCACACAAAGCTTAACCTTTATGTATTTTATGGGACCATCACTACGTACTGTGGCGATGCAAGTAATAGGAAAGTTTTCATTTTTCATAAAATACGTACATTTTGAGTGTGATGCTGGGGTGATCATATCCTTTCCGGCCGACAACAACTACCGGGGGTGTGTAAAAGACTGAGAGCCGCAAAATCTCTACGGTTCCGTGTGTTTACAACGAATTTTTTCTCTGGTTTGTTTTTTTTTATCTTAGTAGGTCATGAAACACCTTTGAAACTGGAAATGTTTGCAAGATTTTCATTCATAAAAAGCTTGTGGAGAATTTTTCTTTTTCTTTTTTGGGTTTACGGAAAAGAAATCCAATTATGTGATTTGTAGCTGGGGGATATGAATTTCAATTTTCAACATTGATTTATGATTATGCTTTGATCGGTGTGTTACATTAAATAAAAAGTTGGCCGTAGGCTGTGTGTGCAGTATGTCGGTAATACGTAAACGAGATATTAATGAGCAAGTTTAATGTTGTCGATGCGATGTGGTGGGTTTGTTTTTTTCAAATAAATTGGGTAGGTTAATTGGGTGAGTAGCTTCAAATGTAAGTTTTAAGAAAAACAAAATTTTAAATCAACATGGGCGCTGGAAAAAAAGTTTTTGAAAGAATGCCAGGGGTATCTAAAGTATAGCGGGTAGCTTGTTTCCAAGTAAACAATTTTGTGTACGGGAAACAAGATTACCTGCTGCCGAGCTACAGGAAGTCTTTTCAAATAGTCTTCAATACCTAGCTCAATACTTGTTATGTACGTCAATAACAAAAATGAATGATGTTCACACTAGTGAAGTACTAGATTCTCGAGGTGGGTTTGTTGATCAAAGAAGAAGGTCAAAGGAGGCGGTGGCGATACAACTTCGAATTGAAACGTGATTTCTGTGAACCGGATGTAGTGGCAGTGGTTGAGTTGGGTGAAGATTATTCCGAAATGATCCAGAAGGGCGACGAGAAGTAAGAAGCTCAAAAATGAGATGAATATCGTCGGGAATATCAGATCGTCGGGCGCTGGTAATAAGGAGCTAGCAAAGTATAGCGATGGACAGGCAACGTTGGAATCAGATTCTCAATCAGGCCCGGACCCAAGCCATAAGTGGCTGTGGTGCCGATAAAGTAAAGTAAGTATTCGAGATTATTTTGAAGTTGAAATCTTCTTGTAGATTCCGTTTCAACAGTTAGTAGATACTTTCAACAAAGAAGGTAACAACGATGGTTATATCGCATAATACGTCCGCCGCGCCGTTGCAAGCACCAATGCTATAAGCTGTGAAAAAACGAACTGTCTTCAGTTGATGACTCTGTCAGCTGGTTATTTTTAAAGGAAATTGATTGGCAATTTTTTGCTTCAAAATAGCAGACAATGTGGATGATAGAAATACATCGAAGTCACATTTTGTATAGTGCCAATTCCACTTTACCTTGGCTTTCAATTATAATTTCATCTCGCATTTTATACGTGCTCATTTCTATTTAAAAGTCGTTCAACTTCACCATTGTTCCTGAAATGAAACCCATCAAAATATGAATGATCGATCACTCTTGTCTGCCATGAGTGGTGCTTTTTTGGTTCTCTATTCCATTTTCGAAAAACAAAAGAAAAACGACGGGCAATTTTTGAAATGGAAAATTTTAACACAACGACACTTAAACAGATATTTACCCCTTCAGCGTTATAGCCGCAAAGAATGGTTATGGCCGTTGTATACACGGATATTAAAGGTTTTGTTAACCCAGAACTCATTCTGTCATTAAGCTAGAATAATTGATTCTGCTATTAAGCTAATCTGGGGGTGAAATCATATTATTAACACACTTGTGACAAAGGGAGTTTCCGTTGTTTTCCGATTATATTTCCACTTTGTTTCGATGAGGGAAGCATTGAACTTATAGAGCACTCGAATGTACGGAAAATTGAATTTTCATGTAATATTGGTAATGGTCACGAAATGTAACAACGAAGTGCAAATTCAAAATGCATGTAACCCACGACCATTACAAGTGTAAGAAAAATTCTGATAACGTTTTATTAGCAAACTACGGAGCCACAGTACTGTCGTTAACAGCTGTCCGGATGTATCTAAAAGATCATAAAAAAACGGAACTGAGGGAGAGTGGAGTTACTGTTGCTAGTTATATTTTGAAGGATCATACGCGTCGTATCAGATCCGTTCACGTCTCCGATTAAAAACTGTGCATGCTCACATCTCTCTCAGCATGTACAGATACGCATCAAAGCGAATACGAAAACGGAGGAACAGCATTTTGTGCTTAGCTCAGCTGGAATCGCAGTCACTCCGCTTACATCTCCGTTTTGATAATACTCATGCGCAGAGACAATTCTCTTCCAACCCATGCGCATCATTAAAACGATAAGCTAAATGGGGTCGCTGTGATTCTAGCTTAAGAACACGAAGCTATTATTTGCAGCACTATATGAGACTGAGCGAGATTTCCTGGTGTATAATTGTCTGAGACGATAATATCACCCAGTGATAGAGTAACGTTCATTATCATACATACATTCCAGTGATACGGTGTCATAGCCATTCATAATACACGAGACGAGTTTTCCCGGGAGTCATACACTGCTTGTCATTGTCAGTTCAAGTTTCATTGATTGTGTTCAAGGATATTACCTAGCACGAGCGAAAGCGCTCCTTATCAAATGTCCAATCAAGTGATGGAGCTTTATTTCGATCGATACCTACTTCACTCCTACACCCACTCCCCGACTATACGCATTAAAGTCAGCATTTGATTGAAAAACAATGAAACTTTTTCCATGACATTGAGTCATTGATTTCTCATCAATTTAATGGATTTCATTTCCTTTTCAATCGATATGGAAGAGATAAAGGCATGGCATAGGTAAACAAAAAATAATGACGAAAATGCTATAAATTGTATGCGAACATTCAAAATGTTACTTCTGTGGAAATTGAATTAAACGAAGTGAGAAATTGTCAAACATTTGTTGTCACTCCTCTCATTGTAATGGTACCATTTTCTTTTGTTTGGCTGGAGCCTGGTATGCGTATGTGTGTGTGCGGGTTTGATCCGTTTAAATAAATTTAAAAACGGAACGACACTTTTTCTGCGAACGCAATTTTGTTCAATCGAGGCGTTCATTTGATGATATTTCGAATGCATGATGAGCCAAAATTGTGTTCAAATAGAAAATTGGCGGAAATTGAAACGAATTGTTGTGTGACTGTTGTGTGTGCGTCTGTTGTGTAGGATAATTCTTTATTTTTATTGATTTCATTGTGTGCAGGATTTGTATTTGGCTTATAAAAATATTTATTATTCTTCAACATCTTATACCTTTCGGGTGTGCAATAATACGGAGCTTCTGTGCGGCTGAAGCGATTGAATCTCGATAAAACGCTTATGTGTTGGAATTTTGTGTTTGTATTATAGGCTGTTTGATAAATGCGAAGAAACCCCAGAACATACATAATCCAATTTTCTAGCTGAGAAAATATTTTGGATGTAAACAGACGCAGGTGATGTTCGCCTATTCGCGATAATAAGATGATTTTGCCACAACACAATTACTACCACAGGCACTTTTATATTTGCGAATGCTAAACATGTAAGCCGTGCATAAATTATGCGTAAATGTGGAAAGGGTGCAGGATTTTATTGAAGCAAAAATTGACATGGAGAAAGTCTTCCATTAGTTTTATGAAACTATTTGCAGTCAATTTCGAAATCCTGGTTTTAAATTACTGTGACTTAGTTCAGATACATTACGAAGAAGCATAGTCTGAGAAATTTCTATTTTTACTTTGGTATGGAAGGTGTCGTATGTGAAATCTCTGTTTTTACTTTTGTATGGAAAGTGTCGTATGGGGAAAATAATAAAAATTGAATTACGCATATGAGCATTTCGTATTTACGTAATTTCTTGATACCCGCGTTGGACGGTAAAATCGGTAAAAACAGCAAATACGTAAATGTTTATGGATGTTTCCTGATGGCAATAGGCCTGATTCCCACATAATGATAGTACCGTAACACATGAGTTTTAGGACATTACGTCATTACGAAATGTCAATTTACGTACGTAATTCAATACTGTGGCCTTATATAAACGCTTTATGTTAACGTTAACAAGAATAAGGGAGAAAAACGCAGATTCATCGGACATTCCTCAATATCTTACACTCATACCGCAATATCCATTTCGGAGAAAAATTCTCGAGTTGCTTCTTATACATTTACCCTTAAATTATTAACTCGAAATACACTTTCGATAACATGGTAACCATGTCACGGTAGAAATAATCTCCTTTGATCAACTATCAATTCGCAAAAAAAAAACGATGACAAAGACTCGTTCACTTCTTTGTTTTGAAGTGGAACTTGTCTCATCACTTAATTTCGTTTATCAAAAGCTTGTCTTCCTTCCTTCCAAGAAATTAGTCTAATTGACAAAGAAAATTTTCAAGAGGAGTACCACAGCATGATGAACGTCTTTCTTAAAGTTTTCTTTTCCAATATTTTTTCTTTGTTCAATGTATACGTAACGCGAAGGATGCAAAAGCCTTCATTTACTAGACGATATTATGTTATACAACCCGAGATCGCAGCTAAATTTATATTTGATGCATCCATAAGACCATCAACAACATTATCCATTAGACTTGTAATTAATAATTAACAACTCAGCGTAACCATTCCATTTGTAATCTTAGAGTGATGATAAAATATTGAATGCATTCCGAAAGAGTAACACCTCTGAACTGGCACCTCTCCAAGAAACGCTATTCGCTGTATACTGACACTGACACAGAGCAAAATATTATAAATTGACTTACATCAAACATTCTATATGGCGAGTGTCAATTAGCAATCATCCATTTACTATAAGCAATATATATGCGTTTTAGTGGTGCAATAGTCTCGCTCAATGAAACAAGAATTTGTAATTTTAATAGTCACTTTACGGTACACACCACACACACTTCATTTCCCATTATTTGTCTGGCAATTTGGGTTCGATTAAAAATAAAGAAAATTCTCTCAAAATTTAGTCGATTGTTTGCAATCAATATTTTTCATGGTTGGTTGTACAGAGTACATGGCTGCAATAAAACATAAGGAGTGACCCGTACGAGTAGTGTTGTGTTCAATATTGCTTTTTGTCCAAAGAAGTATTCAATTTTCATCTAAAAACATCTCTCAAAATGTACGACCCATTAAAATTGCTCACAGAAATTTCGAGGGTCCGGTACGAAATTTAATTTAAACGCTAAAATTCAAAATGGCGGCTGGTGACCATATTTTTGCTTCACTGAGACAGCACCGCCGGGCGTCATTGCCTTTTGAACAAATAAGTTCATGAAAATCGGATGAGGTTCACACGACGAGATACAGGTCCAAAACTCTGTCTTCACTGTAGCTCTACCTAATTTCAAAACCCGTGATCCAATCTTGACAATTTTTTTTGACAATAGACATAAGACCCTCGTACTTCGTACGAGCCTAAAAATCGTATTAAATTCGTTACAAAGGTCAAAGGAAAACATTGATTCCGTTTTTCGTTGAACGTGTTTCATGTTAATTTTTACTTCAAACAAAATTCTGAGAAGTTAATGGATGGAGGGAAAAAAAGGAGAATTAAGAGGAAAAACACTGCAGTCAAAGTGAATGTTTTGTCGTTCGTGTCGAAAATGTAACAGCCGACGGTAATTAAAAATTTGAAAAGTTAATGTAGACGCTTGTAAGCAATACTACCAAATAATAAATGTACTTTTGCGAGCTCTCTAGTAGCTATTGAAAACTGAGTATAAAATGGTTCATGGACTCTTGACGATGTAAAAATATGGAAAATCATTGTGAAGTGAGTTGGTCTTTCAACGCTTGACTTTAAAATGTTTAATTTACTAGCAACGAATAAGATTTATAAAACCTCTGTACTGGCCTAATTTACATGTTGAAAGAGTCCTTCTAAATGGAAGTGGTGAGAGGTTTCCTTGGTCGAATGGAAGCGTTCCACAATTTTCAGTTTTCTTATAAATTTTAGAGCTTACATAAACAGCGCATTAAATTAGCGACCGACCGACGGGTGTAATTTGTTTTTCACAATCTCATTCCGCCTTTCTATTAAAAACATCCGACCTTTTTTTTCTTAATTTGCTGCCCACTCATACTTTGAACGTTTAAGAATCATTAAAATTATGTCGGACATTAGGAACAGATTCAAATTAAGTTTCGTCATTGTGTAAAACTTTTACACTTCTCAACTTTATTTTAATATTACGAGTCACACACAAGGTTATTCGTAAATCATTTTATGTGTTTCAACAGTTCAGTACACGAGAGCTTTAATGAACTTAAAACAATACGAGAGCATCCCAACCCTTTCGGAAATATTCTGTTTCAGCTTTACCATAGTGTGAAAAATGCGAGGGAAAATTAATGAAAACAGCAACACCATCACATTAAAATCGTCACCATTATTGTTCGAGTGGCTGCCGGCAGTGGTTTATTTTGTATCGAAATCAATTAAAATTTTGCCAAATTATAATTGCAATGAATGCGTTTGTAGTGGCAATGGATGACGTTTCGTGTAGATCGGTGTCAGAATAAAGAGAACGAAACTTTGTATAGCGTGTCTGGACAATAGAATTACTGTAATTCTGAATGGTCAACCAAACCGAAGGAAAGAAAGATTATTACGCAACAACTTAGCTAGCTGTTTCGTAACAACCTTCCATTCCTTTTTAGACCCGTACGAAGTACGTGGGTCTCATGCCTTTACTCTTTCGTTTGTAACACGTCGATTTCGAACCCCAGAGTAAGGGCAAACCTTTTGGGGGGGACAAACTACTGGCTCAAGGAAGTGACTTGACGACTTTTTAGTAATTTTAATCTTAACAAATTAAATTCTAGATTTTCATTTTCTGTCTATTTGATAAATACTCGCAAATCTAGATTTTCATTGAGATTAATAAGGCACTCTGTCAAATGTGTAACGATCCGTTAAATCATTAAATCATGAAACGTTGAAAATGTCGGCGTGCTCAAGAGAGATTATAGATTCGTGTTAGACCAGAGCCGAAAAGATTCATGTCCAGTTTTTTTTTAAAGTTAACTCACTTACGATTTAAAGGATTTTTTAATTTTCCCAACAAGTAACTACTGTCAAATCATTCCCAAATTGCGAACGCTTAAAAATACTAATTTTACACCCAACTTACAAGCCTACTATCTTGTGAGACCCCTTCCCCTGTAGAATGTTCGTAATTTGCCCCATATCAATTTTGCGAGATTGTAATGTTAGAAAAATCTATTGCTTCTTATGATGGAACTGACATAAAGACCAACCAGAGTTCATCGCTCGTTCTTGTAGTTTCTGTCGATGACAGATTCTGTATACGCCCTGCCCTTCATCTAGATGGCTGCCATTAATATTTAATAGCTCAACTTATCATAGCACTCAAATATTGAATAACCCAGCGTTTTCTAAATAAAAACTCTCAGCTTCCGCTGTGCCGTCTATGCCCTCTGTTTGAACGAAACATTGTAATACAAACAAATCATTAGTTTTGAATTGTATGAAAAGTTCAAATTTTGGATCAATTAAAATCCATTTTTCGATTAAATTGAAAAACCCCGTAATTATTCTGTCGACTGTTAAAACATATTTTAATGAGATCGTTAAAAAAATCGTTGAAAATATTTTTTCACAATTACAATGTACGTACATGCCTACAGTCTAGTTAGGTATTGCCTAGTGTACCACAGTGGATAATTAAATTTATCAAAATTTTCACAAAACGTATTACAATAACTGGATTCCGTTTAAACCAGTAGGTATACAACGCACATAACGCTCATCAATATGGCGTGTGAAATGCTATTTTATTCGGAAAGTTAATGAATATACGAAATGAAAACAGTGTTAACAGAGGGGAGTGTGGG
>JANTFA010107002.1:0-13951 GCA_026413405.1 Phytosciara flavipes | reverse complement strand
TCCGTTCATACCGAACTGCTTTTATAGTGCTCAGTGATAAGCTGTGCGACCAACCTAGTGACATCTAGTGTACTAGGAGCGACATTTGTAGGAGTAGAATACCGGCGGCTTCCAACAATGTCTTTTACCGGTAAGCCGTGTGCTACTAATGTGCTACATGAACTCAGTAAATCTCTAAGGGTCTTCGATCTGATTGAATGGTTCCTGAAAATCTATCTCCTTCTTCTTTGTGTGCTGAATGTAGGCCTCCTCTTTCTTCTTTCATTTTGATCGATCCATTGCCACTTATTTTCATTTTGTGGCTGCTGCTAGACCGATTGAATTTGTCCATCGTTCTGGTCGTCTGCCCGTACCTCGTTTTGTGGGTGGTTTCCACTTCATGATGGTTTGAGGTCAACATGTTATTCTCGTGATGTGTCCCCCCAGTTCCATTTTAAAGACGTTATTCTTTGCATGATACGTGACTGTAGTCTGAAATTGGGCAGTAGTGCGCCTGTTACATCAGAAAAACTCAGATCGCTCACGAGAGTGAACAGTATCTTTCCCAACTGAAAACGACGTTGAGTCGAATTCATCTGATAGTATCAATGAAAACATTTTTCCGATAACTCTCAAAATGTAGTTGACTACATGAAAGCATCGAGAGAGAAGAAATTGCAGGCGCGTGTCATTTTTGAAAACTGTTGTGCTGCGTGTAAATTTAAAGAAAATTTTCGTCTTCAGACACTCCGATCGGAAAGAAAATCTGACCCAAACAGCGCCTTGTGGATTTGGAAAACATCACCACCACCATCACCACCACCATGTAACGGAAGCATCACCAGCGTCGCTTCATGATTCAGACATTAAACAAACTTTGAGGGTATGTACATTACGAACATTATTTCGGAAGAATAAATTCGACGATTTTAATTGTTAATTTTAAACTTTATCCAGTACAAACGGTCAGCTGATACAGTCATACGAGGACCATACAATGCAAACAGACATTCCTCATTCGTAGAACTAGTTTTAGTTGTAGATAACAAAGTTTATAAGAGTTTAGGCGAAAATCTGAAGAAGGTGCATAGCCACTGCAAAGACATTGCGAATATTATGAATGCTGTGAGTATTAGCTACCTAGGCTGTACGCGCCGTTGAAGTGAAACTAACTGAATTATTTTGCTGTTCATTTTTATCACAGCTGTACGTACCGTTGAACATTTTTATTGCCTTGGTTGGTATCGTTGTGTGGAATGAAAACAACGAAGCCGAATTGTCCAGTGATGGTGACAAGACGTTGAAGAATTTTTTGAAATATCGACGCGAAGTTCTGGTGACTAAGCATCCAAATGACAACGCTCAACTGTTGACAAAAGAACAGTTTGAGGGTGGTGTTGTAGGTTAGTCATATCAAATCGATGCAATTTCCCGTAGATGTAAAAAGCTCATCGGATGCCATTCAATTTTTTACAGGTAAAGCGTTGAAAGGCCCAATCTGTACGTTTGAATATTCTGGAGGAGTGTCGATGGATCACAGTCAAATAGTAAGTGTGGTTGCTACCACAGTTGCGCATGAAATGGGACATAATTTTGGCATGGAACATGATACACCAGATTGTAAATGCAAAGAGGATCGATGCATTATGTCAGCGTCCAGTTCAAGCGTGGCGCCATTTCACTGGAGTTCGTGTAGCATTGACCAATTGAATCTGGCTTTTCATCGTGGAATGAATTATTGCTTGAGGTATGTAACACAGACGCACTCCGTGACGTGGTAGGGTCGATATTTGAACGCAGTTTTTCTTATTTCGTTTGAACAGGAACAAGCCAACACAATTATTTGACATCGATTCACCGCAGTGCGGTAATGGTTTCGTCGAACCGGGTGAACAATGTGATTGTGGACTGCCCGACTTCTGTCAAAATTCTTGCTGCAATCCGAACACTTGTATGCTTCATTCGAATGCTTCCTGTGCAACTGGCGAATGTTGCGATTTGACCACATGCCATCCGCGTACCGCTGGAACGGTATGCCGAACGGCCGATGGGGAATGCGATCTGCCAGAATACTGTACCGGAGAGTCTGAATATTGTCCGATAAACTATTTCAAACGTGACACCGAACTGTGCGATGGTGGCAAAGCTTATTGTTACGAGGGTGCCTGTCAATCGCACACCGATCAATGCAAATTGTTGTGGGGTCCATCCGGACACTCGATGGAGGAGTGTTACATCAAAAATTTGGAGGGAACACGACACGGAAACTGTGGCTACGATCGCCTGAACAGCACGTATCGAAATTGCTCCCGCGAAGACATTATGTGCGGCTTGCTGCAGTGTCGTCACTTGAATGAAATTCTGGAATTTGGCATGGAATCGGTCGCCCTGTTGTCGCACAGTTTCATAACGCACAAGAAACAAGTGATTCCATGCCGTACGGCCATCATCGATCTGGGTTTGCAGAGTGTCGATCCCGGACTGACACCGAACGGAGCGATTTGCGGCGATGGGAAAATGTGCATTCGACAGAAGTGTTTGTCGATAGACAGTTTACGGGCCAATGGTATTGTTCTGGATTGCCCAGAAAATTGTAACGGTCATGGCACATGCGACAACAAAGGTCACTGTCATTGCGATAATGGCTTTGCACCGCCCACATGCTCGACGCCCGGACATGGTGGGTCCGGTTACAGTGGACCAGCAGCCAATCCGAATGGTAAGTGCTTTTTCGCAGACCGATTTTCCCGTCATGGGTTTTCATTGGTTTCTTCAAATGTGTCATTACAGAAGGTAGCGGCTTTGTACGCATCATGTATGTGTTCTTCCTGGGCGTGGTGCCGTTCCTGATACTGACATCGTTGTTCCTGTATTATTGGAAACAGAACAAACCGTTTTTCATGAGCAAAACGCCAAACCTGTACGTTGAAGCGAATGAGCGAGTTGCTAAACCAAAACTGCTAATTATTCACAAAGAACTAATATCGAGTACCAATCCGCATGTTTACTCTAATTGCACACACTTGATTTTGAAAGATAACAGTGGTGATGGTTGTTGATATTATGGCATTTCTTTGATATGGCATGTCGTTTTGCTTAGTCATTTACATAATTTATTTGGGAGAAACTTTTTCTTTATCTTTCTGCCTGTGTAATCTCTCGCATTTTGTCGAATATTTTCCTTTTAAACTTTTTTGTTTTTGGGTTTTTTTTAGTTTTATTTTATTAAAAAGTATTTGGTTACTAAAACCGCACGTCTTAGTAGTCATTTTATGTAAGTTTTATGCATTTCGATGTGGAGTCAAAAAGGATAACAATTTTGAGAATACATCGAGATATCAATTTTTGTATTTGTTTTGTTGCCTTGGTAGACCATTGTTGTAGTATACACCTTCTAGCGCTACTCATAACTCGGATGGATGCACAAATGTTTGGAGAATAATTGCTTAAAATTTATTAAACTTTAAGTTACCTTTAACGGGCATGCAAGCAATTTCACTGTATCCGAAAATGTTGACGAAAAATTCCCCTTTGATTTGCATTAATATCACAGGGTCTCTGGACGACTCTTCGTACAGATGTCAGTGTGGGAGTAAGGTTTCGAAAAGTCGAAAATGGACCCATGACGCAGAGTTGAGTCGCGCCGCTAGCGCAAAAACCTGCGCTCCTCTTGTTTTTCGGCAATATCTTTACTGTTTCTGGTCCAAGACACACCGATCAAATTATTATCGTATTGTCCCTGACATCAGAAAACGTTTTCTCTCAGTAGCGCACTTTTGGCCATTTCGGCATGTATCTCTTAGGCAAAGTTTGATGAGGTCATTGTCAATACGACAGAATTTTCATTTGTGTGATTTGGACCAAAAATGATCGGAATATTGCTGAAAAATGAAAGTAGCGCCTGATTGTTGCCCAACCGGAAAATGTAATTCATCGAGAAATTTGACACGCTGGAAAATTTAAATCATTAGGAAGTCTGACTCATCGAGAAGTTCATTCGCCGAGAAGCTCACTCAAAAACTTAAATACAGCCAGACGACTCTATTTTTTTGCATAATCTTTGATTTACGCATTTGATATGACAAAATGTGTAGTTGGCATCGCTCTACACCACTTTGCTGCGTTGAAAAGTCGTGCACTTTAACCCAAAAAATTTCAATTCAAACTAAAATCTGAAATTTTTCCAAAACCGGAATCAACTCGATAAAAAGTGATCGGTTCAGAATGGGTGATTGGGCTCGAGATGCGTTTGCCGAGCAGACATCGAAGCATGGTCAAATATATTAGATGATGTAATGAAGTGACACTATGATGACTTTGGAAGAAATTTATTTTCCAAGTCACTAAATCTTACGCCTCGATTTATGTCGTACACGACAACACAATTTTCTTTCCATTCAAACACGGTGTGTCACCTCAAGTCGTGTTATGCCGAAATTCCGTATCGCATTCCTCGACTTTGCTATTACGGAGCTTTTGAAATTTTGTAGCTTCTTTTGTATTCCAATTTCCCATTGGAATTTAAAAGAAGCTTAAAGCTTTTGAAAGCTCTCCGAAGCACAAATATGCGACTTGGTGTTTTGCCTTAAAATGACAGCATACTACCTCGCTGCTTTATGCATGAGTATTTTTGGTCGTTAACTTTGGAAGAATTCTTTTTTTTAGCTATTACTGGTAGATGGCTCATCTGCCGTGTTAAGTCAAAACAATGTATCGCATTGTATTTGTGCTACGAAGAGCTTTAAGCTTCTTTTGGATTACATATTGAAAACGTAAAATTTCGCAGTGAATTACAAAAGAGACTTGAAGCCTTTAAGAGCTCTTTAAAAGTGACACAAATGAGATACGTCATTTTGGCTTAACACGACATTCGGCTTTAGCTTGTATTTGTGTTGCACTAATTACAACGTATTGTTTTGCCGGTGTGAGTGTGCTCAAAATTGAATAAACGAAAAATTTCGCCCTTTCTAAATCTATGTTGATCGTTTGTAGGTTCAAATCCAGTAACTCATCAGCACAAAACCGATCCAGCACCGGCAATGTAGGACATTCGTCAGCGTCACCAACAGCTGGAAAAACATCAACACCAAGTAGCACAGACGACATGAATTCGTCACTACTAAAGTCCGGCGAAGTCGACTCAAATGGAGTGAACAACAACATTCCTTACGGACGTTTCAAAGGGTACACACTGAAGCCGTTGCCAATATCACGAACGCCGCAAATTAATGCACCGAATGTGGCATTCGTTCATCCAGTATCGAAAATAAGTGAAAGTACAAGTTTGCCGAACGGTGCTCCGAATCGGGTTGCTCCACCAGTGCCGAAACCACCAAATATTGGCCGCAGTCAAACCCAAGTTAAGCCGGTAAAACCGATCGTCAATCGTTCCAACTCCGTATTGCCATCGAAATATTCATCAGAAGTTGCGCCAGCTCTGCCGCCGATGAATCCAGGTACTACTGCCCGACCACTCATCTCGAGTCCAATCCTTGAGGCTTCCACGTGCTCTGCAAAGGAACTAATTTCACCACTTCGACACAATGCGGAGAAGTATGCTGACAAAGTTCCTGTACGACCCGCACCAAGCGTTCCAATCCAACCAACGACAATCACCACCGACACCAATACGAATCAATCACGTATCGATGTCGTACAAAATTTGAAGAAAGCAAAAGACGGAACCATAAAAAGAATTGCATTGCTTCTGAAGAAGGAAGAAAAACCAGCCGGTGCGTCTACCTTATCAAGAATGCCGTCCAAAACGATGGATAGAGAGAAGTTGCGAAATATTCAAATATCTGCACCGATAACAACGGCCGATTTGTCATCGGATGGTGAACAAGAACCGGAACGTTCGTTTGTCAACCGCACACAGAGTATGCGTGATCCATCATCCAACGCAGTCGTTAAGCGACCAAATATTCAAACATTTGGATCGATGCGACAACCGGGATCGGCTAAGCGGCCCGGAAGTATTGTCGGCTCTAGACCGACATCACCTCCGCCTCCGCGACCACCTGTACCGTTAACAGGCAATCAGCCTAACATGCAGCTAGCAACAAAGGTTTGCAATGAATATGATTCATGTGAAGCTATTGAAGCTCCACTTGCGCAAATCGTGGAATCATCCCCGACGAATTCGGACAACATTTACGCTGTCATTGAAGAATATCAAAGTCCAGCTAAAATTCCGATACCCGTTGAAAAGGCTGACAGCTCTGGAATCGGTTTGCTTAGCGAAATAGTAAACGAAATTGAAAATCGTAATCTTGATTCTATCTACTCGGTGACCACACTGAATCGAAAGAAATCAACGGACCTGGACCCTGCTGCTACATATGCAAATACCTCAGATTTCGCGGACTCGTCTGCGAACGAATACATCAACTTAACGCCGAGCACAACATCCAGCGGATATTTACGGCCCACTTCAATAAACACACCCATTGCCCGGGTCTCACCTGTCAAACCATCCGAATTGTCGACAAAGCCTGTTACAAATAGTTTAAGTAGTTTTGGGAAGAAGGATGTTGATAGCAGTGCTGCTGCCACTGAAGGAAATAAAAAACTAATCAAAAAACAATCGTCCTCTGATACGGCCAGTAAACCACCGCCCGCAAATAAAACCGCAACAGCATTATCGACATCCGTTGCACCCAGTCAGGGGCATTTTAATCGAACGAAAACACCGCCCAACATTCAAACGAATTCGATGCGAAAGCGTAGTCCATCACCGACCACCCAATCAGCCAGTAACAAAAAACCGATCACAAACACAGTAAAGTCCACACCAAGCACCAAAGCTAACGTTAAACCAAAAACTCCAGCCAAGCCATCAGCAATTAGTTCGAACGAATCGAATCTGCATAAGCCGAAATGGCAAACGACAAATAGTAAGGATAGAACGGTCGTTGGCGCTACAACCGCCATCACCACGGCTGGTGCTAATTCAAAGACAAATAGTGCAAAATCAAATGTTGCCTCGTTGCAACAGAAATTCGAAAGTGCCGGCTGCTCAAATATTGCAACACTCAAATAGTGATATTTTTTAGGAAAACATGAAAATACAAAAAAAACAAAAAATGGAAAATGGAAAAATCATAAACAACACAACCACAACAAAAATGGGAAAGATGAACAACTTTTCCAGCATTTTTCGATCACATTTATAATTAATTTAAGATTATTGAATTTATATATATCGATTTTAAGTTTAAACAAACAAAACAAACACAAGCAGACAAAAGAAAAAGTTTTGTGACAAACCGAACTACAGGAGCCATTTAAATTAAATAATTAAACGAATATTTTTGTGACAACATCATTACCATTGTGCATTTCTTTACGTTGTTATAACGACGGCTGAGATTGACTGCGGTGCTGGGTAAGTGTACAGTTATCGTTCACGACACAGTATGACTAACTCGTTGGTGTCCCATGGCTGATGATTAGTGTTTCAAGTAACTTATATGCTGGTGCTACAGCATTTTATTGGTTTTGGCCTCCTCCAGCATCTTTCTCCAATCGGAACTATTACGAGCCAATGTTCTCCAATCTCTTTCCATCTGGCTTTTGGTCTACCTGGCTTGCGGTTTCCATCGGGGTTGGTATTCAGTAGTTTCAGGATTACACGCTCCTAATCCGTTCTTTGCACACGACCGAGCCATCTTATAGTCGATTGGTTTTGATACAATCTAGAATAACAGGTCCTTTGTAGAGGTGATATAGCTCATGGTTGTATCTTCTTCGCTAATTGCCATCATAATCCACACCTCCGAAAATTGACCAAAGAATTCTCTTTTCAAAATTGTCTGTTC
The DNA here is from genome assembly GCA_026413405.1 of Phytosciara flavipes. Lineage (NCBI taxonomy): Eukaryota > Metazoa > Arthropoda > Insecta > Diptera > Sciaridae > Phytosciara > Phytosciara flavipes. The sequence goes on along the minus strand of JANTFA010107002.1, from coordinate 6,152 downwards.
TTCTCGTTGTGTCATGCACCAAGCTTCCGACTCGTTCGTTAAAAACTGTTCTTACTAGCGTTACTCTTCTACGTATTTCCTCTACGATGCTGTATTACTTGCGACCCAAGGTAAACGAAGCTGTTTCGAAGTGTTTTCCATTCACCTAGCGTATGACTTCGTTGGTCAGACAATGAAGTCGTCGTGTACTTGGTCTTTTTCTCGGTGAAACCGTACTCAGGTATCTTCCCCACAATACTCGTGAAATTTTCTTTAACGATGCCAACATTCTGTTCGATCAAGTCGAATTCGTCAGCGCACTTTCCAGAACTCTAAAGTAGGACATAAGTTGGACCCGTACGAGTACGACATATAGCTATTTGTCCAGAGAGGCATGACCACTGAGCTGAATTTGTTGCCTACATTGAGGCGTTCTTATTTTATTTTCAACGATATCGTTTTAAGAAAGTCCTTTTTCAAAAATGTGGAACGATTACTTTCCGTAAAGATGTGTTCGCTTTCAGTAAAAATAGATTTTTTGTGCCAGCTTGACCAGCGCTGAGAAGAGTGAGCATGTTGTGAAAATTTCGGTAATCTGCTCATTTTTCTCAGTGCAGGTCAAGCTGACACGAACAAATAGATTTTTTACTGAAAGCTAATACATTTTTACGGAATAGTATTGGTCCGAAATAAAATAAAAAACACCTCAATGTAGGCCACAACTTCAAAAGTGCACACTGCATCTTTCGATCATTCCATTCTAGCGCTCACACTGAGATAAATTTATTTTTTAAGTCACCGATAACAGTTTTACAGCTTCGCGATTTTCAATATCTTTCAAACAATATCAAATTGGATGAAATTAACTCAATTCATACAGTAAGTACCTAACACTCCAAGTACCCTAGCAGATGAACCACTGACCAGATTCCACAGGCCCATATCTAAAGCCAAAGTCCATAGCTGGCAGTTTCGTGAAAGATATCTTTGAGAATTTGTTCTTTCAATGCATATCGTTGAATGACTTTAGTTATCTATAAATTAACTATGAGATTACAAGGGTACCGAGTCATTTTGTAATTCAATAAAAGATTGTAAGAATTATATCGCGAGCGCAGCGAGCAAAAAATTTTCTTTAATAATACTTGCTTGGATGCAGGGAAAGGTCCGAACAAAATACATGAAAATTATTTCAATAGAAAAGGTCCGAACAAAATACATGGAAATTATTTCAATACAAAAGGTCCCAACAAAATACAAGTCACTCAATACTTTTTCTAGTGAATTCGATCGTGTAAATCTCTTATTCACTAAAGAAAGTTTGAGAAATCCAAGAAAGATTAGAAGAAGAAGTTGGAGCTCCGCGGGCTAAAATTGTTATTTTTTCATAGTAGATAACAACCAAATATATTTCATAACAATATGATGAGAACCGATTTTGCTCAGGGTGGGCAATGCCCAGCTTTGCCCGTTAGTAGCTACGAGCCTGTACTTTAACGAAGGTCAAACCGAACCTTGTTTAGGACTTCGACTTTAAACTTCGTCATTGTTAGTCACTTCTATGGTGGAGTACCGACCTTTTCACCTATGAAAATAGTTGTCGTGATTTCTCGTTACGTAAGGCTAACTTTGTCATAAACCCCTGTCAGACCGTGTCACAAACTAGCACAAACCCCTTTGGCATAATAAGTTATTTATAAACGGCCCTTAACATGTCTGACACATTTTCGTTTTTCCAATAAATCGTTAAGTAATTCTAAAAATTTGTGCGTTAGCCTAATGAAACTCAGTCTATTCAATTTTTGAGTCTTCGTCAATGCAGCAGAGCTACAACTCAGAGTCGCGTAATTTTTCTCGGGGAGGGGTCAAAAATTACATCTTTTCATATCGAAAAGCGCATGCGAGACGGGGATGTCAAAAATGGACCGTACTTACGTTATGTATTCATGAGTGGCATCTTACGTGACTCTCGGCTTCAGTGCTAGGTTCAGTACATTCAACTTTTGAGTTTATTTTCATTGAGATACGCGTCTAAAGTTTAGATTCTTAAACTAACCAAAAGTGAGAAGTATTCCAAATCAAAAGTTTCCAGTCGTATTCCAAATTTGAACAACCGGCTGAAACACCCATAAATCCGGATGACCTTTATGGCTCAAGTTTCGGTAGTCAGATGTAGACCATTGAAAAGCTGGAACATCGTCATGCGGTGGCCCGGAGATGGCAATAAACTCTCTCTGTTTGACCATGTTAAAGCTCGTTACCTTGGCATCAGTAGCAGCGTGTGATCGATGACCGAGCGCCCCAAACGGATAAACACCGTCAGACGGATTGAGATCACTTCGTGCAGCAATACTATTTTCGGCCGAATAAGGTGGCGTACAATTGCATCTCGACAATTCGTCATTTTTGTAATTGTTGTAGCGCATTAGTTTAGTCATTGACTCGATGTCAGTCACTTTACTTTGATCTCGCCGGAAAATGTTGGCCCGTGGATTATAATCGTACGTAAACCAATCCCCATACGCATCAACACTCTCTTGATTTCCACTCAAATCGAAAACCGACTTGAAGTAAGGAACGTTATACGATGGCCAATAAGTTTGATTTCTAAGGATATCCGTTTTGTCAGCAGTGACGATAAGTGTTGGTATTTGTTCCACAATGGTTAAAATGCCAGTGTCAGGCAATGGTGTTCCGGGCACAAACTGGCGAGGAAGTTTTTTTCAATTAAGATTCTCTTCATACTAGCTGAAGACAAAACAAACATTTAGACAGGTCAATGCGAAGAATTATCGACATTGTGATTACTCTTCGCATCAACGCTTCGTTTCAATGTACTCAGATTCAGTTTTTTGAATGAATCAGAACAACTGATTATACGGACTATGGTCTGATGAAAGTATGGGCTGTTCTCATCGATCCGCTCGACTGGACTATAAGACCTTGTTTTGTTTTCCCGTCAGTTGATAAGTTAATTTCATTCAGTGAGCATCCGTAAATGCGTACACCTCCTCCGTCATTTAAGGATGCTCCCATTTGAAATTTACATTGAGATTCTAGTTACCAAGTTATAATCAACGATCATCCATTGGTTGTTGTAGGTTCCACTGTTAAATTTTGAGAAAATTGACGACCATGACAAGCCACTTGTGGCTAATCGATTTGCAACTATGGATCGTATCCATTCGAGAACTATTCCATTTGGTTTGACTGAGCTGTATAGACTGGAAGGAATGATTGATTTGAGGACACAATTCGCCAATATTTCTACGTTGAAAGTACCGACCTATTGTTGCTGTTACCAATTGTTGTTTCAAGTGTAACCAGGCCCGAGGAAATGATGTAAAAATCATCGCCGGACTGCAACGTACCAGGATACGAAGAAAACGATGTCGAACGGCCAGGTATCAGTTCTGCAGATTTCTTCGGTAGGACATGGTAGCCGAGATTGTAATGTTTCAAAATGCGTAGCATTGAAACTAAATCGCTCCACGTTATTTGCGAGGTGTAAATATCCTGATAATTTGGTAACACTAGAAGCAATCAAATTTATCAGGGTTTTTGGCAGAGGAACATTTATTGGTGCAATGATATTTTGAGATAAAGTTTCCACTGGTTACGTAGTTGCGAATCAATATGCAAATCTTACGTACCTTTTATAAGAGCCGAGCATTTGCCGACTCCAAGAATTCGCTTTAAATCGGCCGGTTTTTCCAGAATTACTTCTAAATCTGAAATCGTCAATATTTAAATGAACTATTGACAGCAAACATAATCTTTAGAACCGTACGAAGTGGTTACGTTTAAATTCGAATCCCTGACTAAAGGGAACTGTTATGAGTTTGTTTGTATTCGGATTTTTTTGGTTACTTCATCGTTGCTCAGAGATGGCTAATTCCATGACCTGTCCCACGATGAACGAAACTGGGTCTTGAATTATCTCGGAATCAGTAGGACTTCTCTAATATTATGATTTGCTTTCTAATGGATTTCAAGATACTTTGGTGTAAAGTTTGTTAGTCACGGAAAAAGGTCATGAATTACTACAGATGTTAAATCAGTCTGTCTTCCAACCAATCTGCCGTGTTGGATCTTTTTTTCGACAAGGGATCACCCATAAATTTGGTTTTCTTTGAACTTTGATTGTGTTATAATAGGAAAAGTTTGCGTCATAAAAAAATTTAATTTGGGCGACAGAGTATAGTGAAGAGATCTGAGGCTTTTGATCAGAGCCTTCAATGAGTCTTAGTTATCACTCAAGTATCTAACGCGCATCTAACTTCGTACGGATCTTTTCAATGTTAGAGTTTTTAGCGTTAAAAAAAATCCGACTTTGCAGTCAATTGTAGTACCTTCCATATCTCCTGATATTCCAATTAAATAAAGTCCAAAAACTGATATGTTTCTGTGCGGTTTGAGATCAATTCGTCCCCGAAAACCATCTTCAAGACCAGCAGCCTGTTGCAGAATTAAGCCAACATGGTACCAAAACGAGCAAGTGTGTTGCTTTTTATGAACTGCTCAATCATCGTTATTATCGTCATTCGACATTCTATAGCAATCACATTTTCCTTACCTTTCCCGTTCATATAGTCAATATTGTCTTCCAGAAATTTCCTCAATTTGTCGCAGTATGTTGACTTATCTTTACAGTAATCACCAACGGTATTATCGTAATGATCTGCGATCAGTTTCCGCGTTATTACGCCTTCCATTAAGCCAGCATAGTATGCTTGAATCGAATCCGAATGATATGGATTCGTGTGAACTGCATGAATCATAAAAAATGTTCGGCCATGGTTGACTTAAATAAAATTTTCCTCACTTTCAAGTGTCGACCATCCAGTTTCGGTTATGTTATCCACAAACGAAGCCCATCCGACTCGATTCACGTCATTGCCAATGCCTTCGAGCAGCGAATACTTATGCGTAGTCTCATCGTAGACCACGTTCAATTCGTTACAAATTATATTCGGAACCAGCACAATGAATAACATACACAATTTTACTGCCATAATCGTTCCTTAATTACTCTGTCGTGTATCACAAAACACAGTATTCAGACTAACTGCGATCGATTTCACTTTCTAGAAATCGTTGGGTAAACAAAAGAGATAAGACTGACCGTTGACACTGCCTTTATCACTTTGTATTCGATGTAAGGTAAATGAAGGAATTTCTGACTTTGGACCTTGGGTTTGTATGGAGAAGAAATTCGATTCAATGATTTTTATTGTTGATATTAACAGTCAATATGCCACTAATTCATTTTTCATAATGTGGAATTTTGACAAAATGTCCGTAATAAAAATAGTGTAAGAATTGCCACATCGAGAGACTTGACAATAGATAACAGCATCGCCCGTACTACTCATTCGATCACTGTGATCCCCCGTGACTATTGCATGTCTTCCGTGTTTGAATATTTTCAATTGTTTTCTTCCTTTACTTTTATTTGAATAAGACTCGAAAATTTTGCGATGAATTCCACCGACACACCAAATACAATGTTGTTGGTAGTGAGGATGTAGGAGATAGTCGAAACGAAACGATATATTTTGAAGAAGTACATCGGAGCAGAATTGTATTGGTTTGATTTAGCGTCAAGCAATGACCAATGTAAGATTTCCAGTTCGTGGATCGTGGCACCTTACTCCACTTTATCGCGAAACTAAATGCGGGGTGTTCAGGCAATATTTTAAGTGGAAACTTGGTAAGTTTTGAATTGGGAGTCTTCTCAATTCCTTACAGACTTTCTGCAGGTATATTTAGATTACGATGAAAATTACGGGACTTACACTTTATTGGCATTTTACCCCAATTTGTTGATGTTTCGATAATGTGATGAAGAACACAACTGTTCCAGTTAAGTCAAGGGGTAGCCATTGCGAATTTTTTTTGGATTGGCCGATGGAAGTATTGGAAATAAATGGAAATGTAATTGTTGGGACAGATTTCAGCCAGCTAGTGTTAAGTTCACTGACAAAATAATTCCATTGAAATTCTGAAGCTATGTTTACTTGTTACTTTGTCTGGATCGATAAATCAAGGAAAATCCCAGTTCCGAATTTGAGTTCACCCGGCTGCTAGGAATTCCCTACGTTTATATAGTGAAAAAAGCAATTTCGCGCCGTGCGAAATTGCTACTCTATGGTAGGAATTTCGCGCCCATA
>JANTFA010106891.1:0-13956 GCA_026413405.1 Phytosciara flavipes | reverse complement strand
AGAACATAATTCAAACTGAATTTCAAGTTTTTAGAAAAAAAACATTCACTCGTAACCTAGACATCACATGACTATAAACAGAAAATGAGATATGACTTGTTCATTACAATCAAATATTATACCGGACACAGTCTAAGTCTACAGTTGGTAGTCTGCAGTATAGTCAAACAGATCATTCAACAAACGTCGCGCCGGCTGATAAGATCGACTAAAGTTTCCTCTCTAATTTTTCCGTTGTGATTTTATTTAACAAAAATGGCACTCGAATTTGCCTCTTGTGACAAACAATACGAAAAGTTTCCTCAATTGATTCGCGATGAAGTGTTAAAATTACAAGATTGGTATAACCGGCAGCCGCACACACCTAGCATTACAGGTGAAATAATGGTCCATACAATTTGTTCTAGTTATGATTTGCTCATCAGTTGGTTTTCTTTCACTTCATGAAATGCTTGAGAATATGAAAATTGTTTGTAATTCACGACGTAGGACCCCGCTTCAAAAATTGAATAAATGAATTGAAAAATAATTTCAACGCGCGTGGTCTAATGTGGGAATATCGCGAAAGTGTCTAGTGCAACGCTGCTATTGCGGAGACACTTTTGCGTCCCTTTTGATTGTAAAGGATGTCCAAACAGAGCGAATAAGTCCGTCGGTGTCATGAGTCCGAATTAAGCGAAATTTTTATCAAATTTTGAAATCTAGAAATGTGATCCTAGGGCCGAAATCGCAGTTTTCTTATCCGATTACTGCTGAACTGTTCCTCCAATTTCCATGTCGTCTTTGAAAATATACAAGCAAAAACGCAATCGCGAAGCGATTACTTAAGCACAACGGTGGTACCAATTTTCATTGTTCGACAGTAAGCGTGGAAGTAAATTTCGCTTCGAGTTCACTTAAATTCAACTGGCACTAAAGACATTAAATTCTTTCGATTCTTCTTACTTACCTCGTAACAATATCTTCAGCTCTTATGAGCCTTTGTGTAATACATCCTACACTATTAGTTTGCTCGCAAAAAGGGAGAATTGATCTATTCGCTGACAAAGATGTTTGAGTTTTAATTTGAACAGTGAATAAAACTGCATACAGAATGTATGCTTCGAAGAAATTCATTAACTCAAGATCAATTTTGAGCTCGCCTTCGACTCGCATATGAAGACTTTCTTTTACCATCCACTTTTACAGCTTTCAAATTCTAAGGTTTTGTGGAAATTGTTTAGTTGGCATTTCTTGTCACATACTTAGAGAGATCAAGGCTATACACATAGGAGGGTCTTGCCAAACAGGTGATCGGCTGCCACACCACTTTTCATGCACTATACAAAGTTGACTACGATGAGTTGTTTTTTTGAGAAAAATGGCGGATGGCATAACCTCCTCAGTGCATAGCATTGAGATATACTACTTTAAAATGACGCATTATTTAAAAATGACAAAAAGTTTAAGACAACGAAAAACAATTTCCGCATGTGCAGCTTCTCAGTCTCAAATTGATCGATATTTGTCGCATCCAATGTTTCTGTCAGCTAAAGTCAAACCAGAATTGAATGGTTTAAGACAGTGTCGTGGTCTTGGCTTACCTTTGAAATTCGTCCACTTGTGTTTTATTTAGGTTTTGAGTTTTAGTGTCTTAGATAGTGTAGGATCCAATCAAAAACATAATTTTGCCACATGGTAATTTGAACTGACTTTAACAGTTCTCGAAGCTTGCTGCTTGTCAGTCCGATTCATATCATAAAATTGATCCTTCGTGTAAATATTTACTGTCGCCGTAATTTACTATTAATTTTGCATTGGCATTGACACACAAAATACTGTATGCAAATACACCAGTGTCCGAAATTTCCATTTTGACGAGTTGGATTTTATGCACCCTGGGCTCCTAAGAGTAATTAGAGATTATCTAATTACTCTTAGTTCGACGCGATACATAACTACCAACTAATCAAAATAAACCTTCTGGCCAGAGGTACATAACATGCAGTTTTGCTTAGTTCCGCGTGTTTTCTACAGTCCGTAACACTAATTAACGGCATCGTATCAAAAATTTCTTATTTCTCCAACTTCTGTCATTTGTCCGTATTAAGGGTTGAAGGAAAGATTTCTTCGATCAGTAAAATTCAACTGGTATCGGGGTGACACGTCAAAATGAGACAAATCACATACAAATGTTAACTCAATTCAACTCTTGAATTTTTCTCATTCGTGCATTTTTGACAGCTGACCCCGAGACCAGGTAAATTTAACTGGTTTTCGCTCTCCTAAAACACTCAATATTCTTAATGGAGAAAAGTTGGTGAAGTCAGAGAAATGGGAAACGATGCCGTTAATAAATGTTACCGACTGTTTAAGCGCGCAATGATCCGAAAATAGCATTTATGGAAAAATCGGCGTTTCGGTTCGCTAATGACACTTCGCAAAATTCGATAATATTTTCAAACAATCAATTATTTACAATCAATTAAAATGAGCTGTGTAATTAGCTGTGCATTAGCACGGTTAAATTGTCCAGCTTAATGGAAAAATATTTTCTATTAATTACACATTAGCCGGATACATTTTGCTTCTAGTTGTAGTGTCATTCAATTAAACATATTTTTCAATTTAATTGTTCAATTTAATAAAAAAAATATTTTCCATTGGACATTCTAATCTGCTTTTAGAATTCGAAGCGTTGCGCTTCTTACATGCGTGTTACTACAGCATCGAACAAGCTAAAATATGCCTAGACACATACCACACCGCTCGGACTCATTGGCCAGAGTTTTTCAAAAATCGCAATGTACATGGACTGGATATAACATCTCAAATGACAACGGGGTACGCGAAATCATTTTCGATCAATTGAAGATGATGATAAAATCCACATTCGTTTTTTTCTCTATTTATTGATTAGTTCATTCACCATACTACCGGAACTGACTGCGGATGGTTACGGCGTCATTTTGTGCAATTTGATGGAAAATGAGGTATCGAAATTCAATTTTGGGAATTGCGTCAAATTGTAAGTTTGCATAGGCGAAGTTTCAAACCCATAGACCTCACCACGTTTTTGAGTCGAAACATTTTTACAGGTGAAGTTCAACTCTTCGGGGTCATACATCAATGACGTCACGCTGGTTCAGTGCTGCCAGCAGATTAAAATCAATAATAACCCGAAAAGAATGCACTTTTTTGAGTCAGTAGTATGTCCTGCCCACCCATTTAGGGAGTATATTGGATGGTAGGACACACAATTGGCTCCAAAAGTGCATACTTGTCGGACTATTAGTGATTTTAATCTGATGACAGCACTGAAAAAGAGTGACTTATGTACGACCCCTTACTTCACTTTTTCGACACTTTTTTTTGTGTAGTTTTCAATTCCTACGGCTCAACATACCCCTACGCGTGGATGAGTTGCCCATTTTTTAAGATTTAAAATTCACTTTCAAGATTTGGCATGTTATCCGATATTTGGTTTGCTCAAAATGACCTGCGAGAAGGTTACATTTGTGTCATCGACATGCAGAACTGTACGTTAATGCATTTGACTCGGATCAATGTTAATGTACTCAAAAAGTTTATGTTTTACATTCAGGCAAGATTTTGCATTATCACAGGCATGTGTAAATTTATTCATTCAAGCGAATCGTTCACAGGAAGCCTTGCCCATTCGTTTGAAGGCCATCCACTTCATCAACACCGTTCCGTTCATGGACAAGGTGCTAGCACTGATGAAACCATTCACGAAAAAGGAATTGATGAACATGTTGCAATTACATCCGACTCTGGACACATTTCTGGACAAATGTGTTCCGAAATCGGCAATGCCCGAAGAATATGGTGGTTCGGGTGGTAAAGCTGATGCATTGCGAGTAGAGTTGTACAAAAATTTGCAGGCAAATGCTGGATTTTTTGAGGAGGAAGCAAAGAAACGGATGATTGAAAAATTACGGCAAGGAAAGCCGCCTGGAAATGGCGACATTTTCGGACTTGATGGAAGTTTTAAGCAATTGTCGTTCGATTAGCATTTCCTTCAATCCTAAGAGTTCGATTGATTTGTAGGAAGTGGAAAATGAAAGTTTTTCCGATGAACTTATGAAGAAAGACTTTTATAACAATCGGCAGTCATTTAATAATAGTTAAGGGATTTCTTAGGGATATTTTTTTATGGTACAGCAGTTTAACATAGGTAATGTAGGTAGACTAATTATAACGGAAAGTACACCATGTGTAGGGTGGCTCAAGTTTGTTTAATGAAGTTCTATTGTAAAAATGTTCTCATTTGAACTGTCACTTTGTTTATGTTTTCGAATGAAATTTACTCAAATAAAAGCAAAAAAACACATTTAGGTCTCCGAAAACCACTTTACCACCGTCATTCCCTGTCATAACAAAAAAAAATCATGCAAATCGGATGAAAATTACTCGAGATATCGACAAAGAACTCTACCTTCACTGTACGGTCGAGACGCTCAACTTAGGCTCACTCTATGAGCTCTGTCGAACTCTCGCACACGGTTGAATTTTTTCCTTTTCGTTCCTTGTGATCCAAATAACTATTAGATTCTACTACTTCGCAGCTATAGTTTGATACCTTAAGACGAAAAAAACTCAAGGTGCTGTACACAAAATGATGTCTACTATTTTGTGGGAGAAAGAGTGATCTGACCAAGTGTAACACGTAATGATAAAGGTATAGAAAAATCGTGGGCGATAGGAGGATGAGTGATCTAAAATTCTGGAAGAGCAGTGGACGTCATTCATTCGGCTGCGGTTACAATGCAAACTTATCCCTTGCTATGTAAATAACTAATCGAGATTTGCTTCAGCTATTTTACTCAGAGTTTTGATAAACAGGCTAAAACACACCTCTGGGGTCGTACACAAATGACGACACGCCATTTTGTGTTCACAAAAAATACTAATTTTCGGACTATTTCTGATCGTTTTTGAGTTTTTTTTGTCAATTTTGGTCGTTTGAGTGTGGGGATTCAAAAAATTTTGAGCGTGACGTCGTTTGTGTACGACCCAGTCACTAAGACCGTGTTTTTATGTCGGCACCCGAATTTTCTCCGTTGACTTAGAATGGAAGGTTTTGTGGAATAAAAATTTTATTGTGGAAAAAATCCACTGAGCACTGTTGTCTCCATACATTTTGGCGTGCAAGGGGGGATTGGCGGGTCTGAAATTCGTCAGTTTGAGAGTGCGGAATTTGTGAATGGCACTAACTTGCCTTTTCAAAACCTTGTGAGCTCACGTGTTCCACCCTATTGAGCCACCCTACTACACTCCACACACATTCGTACTACTAAGTTGAACAGTTTGGAAAGTATTTGAGTCACGTTCTATGCGTTCGGTAAATTTTCCCTACTTAACTTTTCAACTTTTCTCCTACAATTTGCATGCACAAAATATTCTACACGACTTTTCTCGTGTACAATTTATTATATTAAAACATGTCTCTACTTTTGTATAACAATAAAATAAATAAATAGAAACGGTAATCATCGCTATTATTTTCATGGTCGAATCCAAGTTATAAAATTACGCCAACTTTGTAGGAAAATATTATAAAAAATGTTTAAAATCAACATAATGGCAAGTCAACCGAGTGGTATTGCACATTATTTGTACCTCTCTGCACACCTTTGTATTTATAATCATTAATAATGTCGTCATTCATCATCATGCAATGGAAGTAGTTCGTTCGTTCGTTTGATGTGCTTCATTATTTTCATATGTCTCGCGTGGCGTCTGACTTTGTTTCCTGATTTCATTCTGGTTTAGATCTTTGATTTATAATTGCTAATGAATAGAATTTGCAATATTTTAATTGAATTGAATTACCTTGTTAACATAATTCACTCGATGCTGGATGATATTGCTTGTCAAGTCGTCGGCCGTATATTAGTATGCAAATGGAGTATACCACCGTGTACTGTGTGTATGCATAATCATATTGCGGAATTATTTGTTGAGTATAATTAACGACTTAAAGAGCTCTGTCAATTTTATACGCGATAAATACGCGAGTAATTGCTTGTAAATGTTAGACGATTTACTCTTAATCCTTTGGAAACAGTTTGCTCGGATTAAAGGTGTAAGGAGATATGATAAAGTGTCTTGATTTCTCACATCTCATCACAGCTCCATACCACTAACATGCTAGGGAAATAATGACTCAGTTGGTACATGACGACATATCTTTTTAGACCAGTACGAAGTATGAGGATCTCATGCTTTCACTTTTACGTTTATACCACGTCGACATCCAACCCCCCCTAAGTAAGGGCCCCAGATGCCAAATCGGCAATAAAAATTGTCACCACGATAACGTGAGTAAAACGAAACCAATCTTGATGCGAATTTTTTCCCCTTGTTTTCACAACTGCAAAGTTCGAAGATGTGCAAGATCGTTCAAGCCGATCCAGACATATGGTCGAATTAGTGCTATTTTCGAGGTCCTAGCAATGGTGCAAAGGAGCTATTTCAAAGGCAATGACGACCGTAAAGCAAAGAGGAAGAGGACGCCCAAAAATGAGATGCTGGGACGCTGGGAATAAGGAGTTGAGAATGTGGCGCGAATTCTCGATCAGGACAGGGCCCGTAAGTGGCTGTAGCGCCGATAAAGTAAAGTAAGACGACCGTAAAGCCGTAATACCGTTCTCGGCTATATAAGAAAATGGGCGGCAGCCGCCATTTTGGATTTTAGATCTTTTTGTCAATATTTCGAGTAAATTCCACCTAATTTCGGTTTATTTTTAAGAGTTCATCTTTTTTAAAGTAAACTTCGTACGGAACTATCGAAATAGCAATAAGCAATTTTAGTAAGGGACAAGTTTAAATGAGACGATCGAAAGATGCCATGTTGCAGAGAAGTTTTGAGATGTACGCTTTTTGTGGGTAGTGTTCCAACACCTAAAAAATTTAACATACAACATCGTGAGTCGCTGGTCCCTCTAGATCTAGAGCACTAATGGATTTTTAACGCAAATTTTTCGGTTTCAAATTCTGTGTCTTTTTAAAGATATCTGGGCTGGATGGCGATTTATAAATATTTATATCAATTGGTACGTCCTCATCAACAAGCCCAAGTATGATTCCCAATGTTATTACACGTAGTCTCGTGTTTCGTGACAAAAATAACCATTCTCAGATTTTGACATGGTGATGAATGCTTGAGGGCCTGGAAAAAGGGCGTTCTTCAACCGCCATAAAAGCCACTATAATCAGCCACAATAGACATTTAAAGAGAAAGAGGCAGTTGAATTTTGCTCTGCGTGCCCTCAAACAAAACGTTTTTCTGAGTCACTTTAAAGAGTTACATTTGGCGCCCAGCTTACACATTTGGCGTGCAGAGTTTGTCTTTTGCGTATTTTGGTTAAATTTCCCAAGGTGCTCCAAATCAGACTTCACTATACTCTACCCAGCGACCGATGTATGTATTTCAATCACCATGCCTCCTAGGTCAACCAGGCTAGTGCGATGAAGGACAATCACACAAGGAAGCGATCCCAGATTGGCGTACAATCCGACTAACTACGTTATCCAATTTCTATAGCTACACATTCGAAAGGACTTCATAGAGATTCACCAGTGGATGTTTGTTAGATTTCCTGAAAGATCCACCATGCTAAAGGCGGAAGTAGCTGCTACTTACTTATGATTATCAATGATCCCCATATCAGAGTTACCTCTCTATCTAAAGATCATCGGCCCCACCTACTCCCATGTAACCTAGGAATAATTTCGTGAATTCTATTGAGTTTATAAAGTTGATAGGGGGGTAATGGGAGTATGAGGGTTAAAATTTCACCACAAATGTTCAACGAAAACGTCTGAAACCTGCGAGAGAGATAAAAGAATGCTGACACTTCGTTCCTCAATTACGTTCATCACTCACTGCATCGTGCATCGGACCAATGCCATGTCAAAGCTCAAAAACAAATGCGGTGACTCTATTTTTGGAAAATAATTTTTTCTCATGAAGCGACAATACAAAATTTTCATATAACAAAAACAAATTTTTTTTAGTTTCCATTGGTTCCATTCATTTAAGTTTTTTTTTTTGGTTTGTTTAAATAATAATAAAATCTCCTCAACTCAAGTAGGTGTGGCATTTGGGTTTGTGTAGGTGAAACCTTGAAATTGCTGTTGATCCATTGACTGCAGAATTTCTTTGTCGATTGGAGTTAAACGTACGCGTTCTCTTGTGAATGCTCTATCAAAGTACTGGGTGTCTAGCGGGTGTTTCTGCACAATTTTTTTTTTTTTGGTTTAAATTTACTTATTCCACACCGGATGATACTAAAAATCGTTTCAATCTTACCACTTGTGGTTTGAAAGGTGGTTCTAGGCTTCGTCTTTCCAATTTCTTCCAATCGATCTCGTTAAAGAAAATATTTTCCGTTATATCCTCATGTGGGCTAGTTGGTGCGCCCATTCGTATATTCGAATCCTTCTCCAATAACTAAACGGACAAAATGAACAAGAAAATGATAATCCCAACACTCCCCGCTATTTTGTGTCACAACTAACTTTGCTCAATATATTCAAAGCGTCCTTGGACAAGTAGAATGGATACCAGGGAATCTCGTTACAAATTGACCAAAATAATTCGTCCTCGTCGCATCCGCTGAATGGCGACTGACCAATTAACATTTCGTACAGCAAAACACCGAACGACCACCAATCGACAGCTTGATTGTATTTTAGGCCCTGCAATTTTGTTTTACGATTTATTCTGACAATTCTGATACGGAACTTGCATCGATTAAAGTTATGGAATCAGATAATACGCAAGATGAAACGGTATGATTTTTGTATTTACTTAACGCCTGACTGTACAAATACTGTTTACATTTGAAAAAGCGTTAACCGGTAAACTCTATTGCTAGAAAAGAAACTTTTTACAATTCCGAGAAACCTGTGTGGGTAAACCGGAAATAAATTGTGCATCGTCGCCTTTGTGAACAATATAAATCTCTTAGTGTAGATCTTTGGATTAGGTCAAGCATAAAGGACGGCTATACGACTCGCTCCACTTTACAATATCTCGCCACATTTGACGAGATCTCCTCTCTATTCTTCGAATATACGTCCTTTATGGGTGATCCTTTCCACGATCGAACAACGTAGCTATCTATCAAGCACAACCTTTGGGTCATTTGGCGTGTATATTACATAACTCGACAGAGTTTCAATGTGTTGTTGTGTGTGCAAATTGTGTTTCCCCATTTCCCAATCCAATTTCTCTACTTGTTGCATAGACAGGGCCATTCATGAATGACGTCCTATACTAGGAGGGGGTCAGCAATACGTGACCAGCCATGTTATAGGGAAAACATAGGAAGATGGGAGTCAAACATTTAGAAAAAGTATAGGACGTCACTTATGAATGGTTCCTTGCTAATTTTCAATGGAAGATACTTCAAAATTTAGGTGGCCATTCACAAATTACGTACGCCAAAATTTACGAATTTATTGACCCCCTCCTCCTTGCACGATATTTCACGCTTTTCGCTAAACCCTCGTCCCTTCTTAGGTGCGTGCGTAATTTGTGAATGGCTCCTAAGGTGATGAAGAAAACCGTCCCTCGAGCTGAAGTTTTTTTTTTGCTACCGAAAGTCGAAGCGACGTCCCAGTCAATATTGAGTCAAGCGAAGAAACCAATATTACAAAATAGGAGAATAAAATGACCGAAAATGTAGACTGGTAAAAGAATTGAAAATCTGGGAAAGTGTGAATGACAGGGGAGATAGTGAAAAGCGGGATAAGCTAAGTTGTTCGTTTGCCAGTCCGAGCTGATTTGTCTACATTTTCGGTCATTTTGTTCTCCTATTTTGTAATATTGGTTTCTGCGCTCGAGTCAATATCCTGGTCATGTCTCACACATTTTTCCAGAGAGTTGATAATTATGACGACGTCGAAACGACGTCCCAGTCGCCATAATTATCAACTCAGCATTTTTCCTCATATCACAATCTCTTCCACAGAATACTTGTTTGCGCCGGTGGTGAGTCAATCTCACAGGTGTGTATTGAAGCAACAAGCTTTTGAAAACTGTTGTGCTGACAACTATACGAGT
Organism: Phytosciara flavipes; assembly: GCA_026413405.1. Lineage (NCBI taxonomy): Eukaryota > Metazoa > Arthropoda > Insecta > Diptera > Sciaridae > Phytosciara > Phytosciara flavipes. Next base: position 3,881 of record JANTFA010106891.1, on the reverse strand, counting down.
CAAAACAACAGTTTTCATGTAAAGACAATTTTCCGGATGGGATAGCGAATAGAACAATTTTTGCACACACGATGGTGTTACTGACATCTAACTTCGCTTCTCAAATCACCGAGTTTCGCTTGTGAAACTGAACGTCTCAATATTCCTTCGCGGGATAGATTTTTCTGCACTTCTCTTAGATTGTTTCGCTCGCATTAAATTTCGATTTGGTTTTCTTCTTCTCATTTTCCGTTCATCATTATTTAGCCTACCTTTATTACTTCAGGCGCCATATAATCTGGTGTTCCGCAAAAGCTGTCTGCCGTTCTGTCCAAATATATCTGTAGTTTACACATTCCGAAATCAGCTATTCGGACATGTCCATCAAAGTCCAATAAAATGTTGTCTAATTTTAAATCACTTTTTTTTTTTGTGGTGGTTGTGTTGGATGGGTTTTTGGAAAAAGGATCACAAATAAATCAAAATTTATATTTACAAAAAAGATATGGTGTGCGTGGTTGTTGTACCCAACATATAAAAGATCGTCCGATTGTTTACTTACCGATAAATTATACCTTTCTTATGTAAAAATTTCAATCCGGAAATAATTTCAGCGGCATAAAATTTCGCTCTCGGTTCGGGAAAGCGTCCGCTTACTTGTATGTGAAACATTAGATCGCCACCATTCAAATATTCCATAACAAAAAACAGATGACTCTAAAAATATATAAAAAAAAGAAATTCTTTTTTTGTTCGATTTGTTTATGTCTAGATTGTATAACTCAATACACAATGAACACGCTAAACGCAAAACAAGAGGGAAAAAATGCTTTGAAGAAGAAGAATTTATCTTCACCTATTCACAAGTTTAATGTAAAGTAAAAGATTCCGCGGAAATTGTAATAATTTTGAACGAAAATGTATTAATTCTCATTCGAAACAATTTTCACATTCTATTGCGAATTGGTTAAAATACGCAGAATTTTTGAGTGATACACACACACACACAGCCACACACATTTATAAAGTCCGCCAAAGAAAATTGGTTGTATTAATGTTTGCATAGGTGTGTGTATACCGTGATATATGTAATTATCGCAATGCAATCCAATCGGCTCATGAATCTATATGATTGCATGCATGAACAGTTACCAGAACTGATGCACAGAGCGAATGTCTGTCTAAATCGAAATTGGGAACATTTTTGTTTTTTGCAAATCGGGTCAGTAAACAGGTATTTCATTTAAATTTGAAATAATTTGAATTGGATTTGAAACAACAAAAAATAGTTCACTTTGGTAATGAACAGCAACGATTTTTGCCTTTGGTTTAATCAATTCAATTGGAACAATCGCGAATTTGTTATTGGGAGTCCTCTGCTTTCGTATACTAGTTCCAAGATCGATTAACATTCCATGTTTACCCACTCACAACAATTATGATATTTTGAGACTTTGAAGGAGTAGATTTGTCATTTTCACTTATAACAGCATGAAATAAATAACTTCAATGCAAATAACACACACTCTATTGGAAATAGCAGTGGGGGTCTTGCTTGATTTTGCTTGATTTTTACAAGTGGTTCCGAGTGGTTCCCCTAGTCCAATCGAAAAATCATGTATGGAAGGTGCCCTTGATTTTAGATAATGAACAAATCTTCCGTACATCACTTTGTTCAAAAACTTGAAATTCTGGGTCATTTTGACTCTGCCGCTATTCACCGTAGAGTGTGTGTTGTTTGTATTGAGGCTTATTTAGTATGGGACATTCACAAATTATGCACGCCGTAAACTAAGATTTTCGACCCTTCTTTCCTCTCACACGCTATTGCACGCTTTTCGAAACCCCCGCCTCCTACCAAGAGTGCGCACGAAATTGCGACAGCACAAGGTACAGAGTGAGTATCTGACTGAAAATGAGATTTTCCATAACTCCATTTCAAGATACGTAAAGCCTGAAGAATCTAACATCTACAGAAAATGCATCATCTCAAAGGATGACAAATGGTATGAATGGCATGTGAATCAATCTCTGTCGACGGATGGCTTGCCGCCACTCTCACCTTTGAAACAATCAGATGAAGGATTAGGGTTCGCAAACAAAGACATTGAAATTTATGCACCCATATTCGTGACGCTGGTGTGCTTCAGAAAAATCAGCTTTCACCATCTGTTTATGACACTTCATTGTTCTTCAGTGTAATCGACTTGTACTCTAACCGAGTAGCTACGAACAATAGAAACAATTAAGGTAAAACTTTCTTTTGAACAATTCATGAGCTTATCAAGCCCCAGAATATTGTTGTGAGTCACACCTTGTGACGAGTGAAGCTAAAAGTTGTTTTGCTAAATTTTCTCTCGTAAAGCCTTTGTTAACCCATATCTTGGTGGTTGATAACTAGTATGCTATGGCTAAACTAACCGAACTCCCCTATATGCCACCACTATAATCCGTTTTGAAGATGACATCAACCTTGTAGCAGCTAAAATCTACACCAAGCTTAGGTCGTGCTAGAACGGTTATATCTTATCGAAGAGCAAAGCATTAATCTGTCACGTACGGCTATAACATCTGCTATCGATGCCGACAAGAAATAGTAAATGACATTCTTCAACTAATGTGTTCTTATATAGCGAAATACACATTCAAACAATTGAAGTAAAAGATTAAAAATTAATTTTTTATGAATTTTTTGATCGAACGAAGTCATAGAACCGATATTAAAATGTTTGCCATCTGTGGGCTGTGACAGGCTAAAATTGGTGACACTGTCATCGAACGAGTCGACAGTCATGTGTTCCCCGACAATAAACTGAAATTGGGTCTGGACAACCAAACTGCAACAGTCAAGCGTAGAATTGGTCTTTGATGGGCTGCTTTTGGGAAACTCAGACTTATAGCCAATATGGATATCAGTATGAAACGTAAACGTGTTTGGCATAAGTGTCCTTCCAGTGCTATTGTATGGAGTGGCGAAAAGCGCCATGGAACGGCTTGAAACGGATCAGATACAGAATGACAAACAGCTTAAAGTAAAAGGAAAATCAGCCAAATGTACAATAGGAAGATCATGTTCACAAGACAATTCACGAGCCGCCGAATTTTTTTTTCTTCAGTTTTATTTATGGAACAGAGACGAACAACAGCTGATACAATAATGTGACAGTCATTAATATGACTACATTATAGCATAACATTCACTTTAAATGACAGTGGTTGGCGGCAACGCGTCAACGGTGTATAATATTATGACAAGCTCTATGTATATTGATGTTCCGTTCGGAAAATACAAATTATTTGCGCGTTTTCAGTGAAATTGCAATCCAGCTGCAAATAGAACTTCTGAATAGATTTCAAAATGCGGCATTTTTGGTAATGAAAAGCCTGCATGGGTCGAAGGAATTTTAAAATTAACAAAATCGGCAGCCTTATTGTACTCACAACTAATTGTGAAGTCAATTAAGAGAGAAAGATTAAAGAAACATTAGGATGACCTGTACGAGTAGTGCACGGCATATAGCTAAGTGTCTATAGAAGCCATACACACCTTAAAACGCCTTTCGCAACACTCAATCATTAAATCATTCCATTTGAACTCATCGCTTGTTAAAACTGCGAAAGTCTCGTAAGAAGTCTCATTCGAAAATTGAACTCTGGGAAAAATAATCACCAAAGTCAGGTGAAGGCATGAAACACTGGCCGCTAATTTCTTAGGTCAACGAAAACAATTCTACTACTTCACGGTTTTCATTTTATTTATTTATTTTGGTCGGCGTACAGAACGCAGCCAAAATAATAGTAAACAAATCCCCGCTGTGACAACAATTTTTCAAATTTAGTTATAGTTCTGCATGCAGCCGAGGAGGATCCTGCATGCTAATTACATGGAGTTTCATGGAAGA
>JANTFA010106780.1:0-13958 GCA_026413405.1 Phytosciara flavipes | reverse complement strand
TTAAATTATCAGTTTGAAAAACATTTTGGAAAACAATATTTTATCTATGGGAGGCCTGTCGAAAATATCTAATTAAAATTTTCATTTTACCGCATTTGATATGTGTACCATAAAACATACGCATTTTAGAATTGTATTTTGTAAAGACGAAAATGATGAAGAAAAACCAATTGAAAACAAAAAAAGAAATTTCAATGAATTTTTTTGGTTCTGTAAATATAATTTAAAATTAATTTGTATATTTTGACTGTAAAATATATTTAAATAAAACGAAAAATTATTTTTATTAAAACGAATATTTTATTTAAGCGAAGAATATATTGCATGGTTTGAGTGTTTTTTTTTTAATGTAAAAATATATTTTTATTACATGGAATGCTACCCTCTTTCCCCCCTACATTCTCCTATAATTATGCACATTTGCTTCGTTTGTAGAAGCATGGCACTCTCCAAGCAGCACCACAAACAAACTTTATGTCAAACAGATGGTTACGAATAAAATCAACCTACCCATTCTTTTTCGAACAAATAAGGCCCATCGTACTTTGTACGGGTCCGAAAATGTTTTTACCAACCAATTCGACACCTGTTTTAGCCCTCTATTTGGCATAAAATTTTAATTGCGTCGTCGCTTAAGAGTGCTATGGTAGAGGTGAATTGAAATATTCTCGAAACGAAAAAGATAAATTATTTTTTTAAATTTGGTAGACTAATAGACTGGCTGTAATTTGTGGGTTTATTCCTTTTAGTCCTCACCCTATTCATTTTAATAGTAGTAGATTATACACCTCTGATACACCTGTTCTGATTTTTATTTCAACTAATTGAACGTCATGGATCACAATACGCAGAGCCGATGACGACGGCATGATACATGCAATTAGTCAAAATAAAAATTACGATATTTTATTAATTTATCAGACAAATAACGAACATAAATTATTACACAGAGTGAGGCAGTGAGGCACGTAAGAACTAATTATTTTTAAGCACATTCCAAAGAGTCAGACCAATACAAATTCTCGCAATCGCATCAAAAATTGTTTACAAAATTAGGTGGCGGAACATTGTATAAAGAACATTCTGAAATTCTGTGCGGAAGGTGCGGGAAAACAATAAAACGTTACACCTCATATAGGTGTCAGCAACCACTTTTATGCCCTTTGCTTTTCACAAAAGTTATTACAACTGAAGCTATAAGTGAGGCAGTTTCATAGAAAGTCTTCACTTTACTGCTGCGTATGGTTTTCTGATCCAATACGATGTTCCACTTCAGATTGTCTGATTGGTATCGTTAACACTTTTCTTTTGACATATTAATATTCAGCATAAACTTTTATATTGAAAAAAGTGCGCAAAGAAGCAAAAGATGCACTATTGCTTTTCGTTTAGGATTCCCACCGGTAATTGAAAAGATGCATTGTTTTGCTCCCTCAGCTTCACGAACGTGATCTCCTTAGAGAATATTGTTGCCGATCGGTATCAATTCCAATTGTATTTGTTGTTATGCTCGCTCCGATCGAATGATATTCTTAAAGACAAGATTTTTCGATCTTTTGGTCAATAACTTTCATTTGACGTATTCGCCATCGATATTAGGCCGAAACTTTTGAAGATACACACGAAAATGCCGAAATAGTATATTGTTCCACAAGGACCAAAAAGGTGTATTTTTGACCCAGGTGACCTTCATAGAATCCAAATTTTGTAATTCGCGTCGCCAATTCCTTTGATTTGGCATATCTCACGTTATTTTAGAGTGGAAGCGCCTAGAGATATGCCCGAAACCATTTTGAGGAAAAAGGTAAAACTTGACTTCAAACTTCACATCCTGTTTTGCATCTTCACGGCGGTAGCGCTATCATTGGTTCGAAACGTCGCGTCGGTTGATCATTACAAGTTTATTCAAGATAATCGTTTTTTGATTCACATCACAATATTTTACATGACTAGACTTTGTTTGCTTAGCTCCACATCAAGAGTTTGCATATTTCGTTGAATTTGTATAATTTTTCCTGTATGCGTTTAGTAGACTGAATGTGAATACAAATTACTTCTTGCAGTTGCAGAATACAATTATTTGTGTAATTCACATTTCTTTACTTAGTTTATTCTGGAGTCTGTTTGAGGTAAATAATAATAATCCGCCGTACCAACCCTTGATGGGTCAGAGGCTAGATCATTACTTTACTAGTTTCACTGTTTGTGGTTCTACTTTTTGCGATCCTTTCATTAGCGAAAGTTTTTACTGTGCCAGTGGTAAGCTGCACGACAAACCTCATTTACATCGATGTTGAGTGCCATCTATGTACATAGGAGTGAAACTACTTGGAGTAGAATGCCAGCTTCCCACAACAATATCCTTGCCGGCAAGCCGTGTGAAAGCTTTATCCACCAACTACCTCAGACTCGAACCAATTCAATCAGCTGTGTTTTGTGTACACATCTGACAATCGGTTTTTTTTCTGCCGCAGTTGGGAATCGAACTCACACCACTGGCAACTGCAATCGTTTCCACTAAGTAGACGAGATATACCTTGAATATTTCTTCAATTAGTAGTTTTGAGAGGAATTATGAAGATATTTTAGAAATTAGTGGTTTTTAAAATCGAGATGCAGTCCTCATATCTTTAATGCAGACAATCGGCAAATCTAATAAGGAAAACATTTCTGCCCTAATAATCTAAGTCAGTTTGAAGGTGTACAAATCATACCACCATTAAAGTGTCCCCTGCACATAAGATGGTTCACTCCTGTATGTAGACAACATTCACTTAAGGAGTATGAAGAGTGTTCGCAAAAATTTTCCTGATTTTCTAGTCATTTTGACTTTCAGATTCAGCGTTTAAATATTTAGTTCATGGCCGTTATGCGTTTCTCATTGATCGTGTTACGGGTATCGCATTCGCAATTCCTCCTTTTATTTTTGTGTTAGACCGCATCGCTTTTGTCGCTGTGCTTTGGTCTTCCCCTTTCACTCACTTTAGGGACGTCTATCGAAAGAGCTTTTCTCGCCACATTGCTTTCATCGTGTGAGTAGACTTTAGCGTTTTTGACTTTGTCAACGATGCTCAAAGTGCCTCGTATAGGTTCACTCTTATTGTCAGATCAACGACAAACTGTTCATACATAGTCCAGCATTTTGAATTATATATGGTCAAAAGCTTTTTCTAGATCAATAAAGATCAAATGAAGGTCTCTTGCTGCTTCTCTAAACTGGTTTGTATGCGAATTTTTAAAATACTTGTTTCGAAGCACTGACATTTTACTTTATTAGAGCTTTCGATTATCTTTCACATTTGCCGCTACACCAACCTACCATCGGTCATGCTTGAAAATCGAAGTTTTCGAAAAGTTTCGAACGAGAGTCACCAACAAAAGAACCGAATGAAGATCTCTCTCTCTCTCTCTCTCTCTCTCAGCCTTGATTATTCTTAGAGTTTATATTGTTCTCTACTCGAGTTTTTCGTAAAAAACAGTGTGGGCTGAAAAACTGCCCAGTCCGAGGGCTCTACTTCGTCACCCAATTGCAATAAACTTTCTTTCCTCGTATTGGTATTGGCCATACCTTTTAAATGTAACCGAAATCACGAAATTCGGATAATATTCACTCGATTTATATGCAAAAACACTTAGGGCCCTAGTTAACGATCCATTCAATGGATTTTTTCCTGATCCCCGAATATTCTGCCCTTGCCGTTTGGCTCGAATTCCGATTGTTACAAACGGCATTTTAAACCTAATAGCCCCCTGTACTTCGTGCGGGGCTGAAAGCTCTCTCCACAGATGTTATCATACAATGAAAAGCAGACATCAAAAACAAAAATTATTGTATAAGATGACTATCCGAGAAACTTCACCGAATTTCCGGGAGGACCCATACGAGTATAGGACGGTATGTAGTTAAGTGTTTATAGAACTGCTCTGCAATGTTATCTTTAAATCATTGTATTTAAACTCATTCCTCAAGCCCCGTCCGAAGTCTCATTTATAAACTGAACTCTATAAATAGTTCATCAAAGTCAGGTGACATTTACTTAAGATATGAACAGAAAACACTAAAATCCAAAATGGCGGCTGGCGGCCATTTTCTTAGGTTACCGAAAACAGCATTAGCACTTCACGGTCGTCTTTACTTTTTCAACAAAAAAAAGGTTAACGAAAATCGTATGAAATCTCGAGATTTCGCCAAAAAACTCTAACTTCACTGTACTGCCGAGTAGCTCAAATAAGGCCCACTCTATGGGCTCTAACTTCCGAGCCCAAGATCCGATTTTGACAAACTTTTTTTTCCTGGATTTGTGTAATCAATACCTTTCATTTGCACCATCTATGAACAATACGATAAACCTCGATCTTTCAACCATAACTTTGGATTGGGTCGACCGAGTTTGCTCGTCTTCGAACTCAGCCCGGCTTTTTCGATAAAAAATCGAGGAAAAAAGATTGATTTCGTTTCACTCAAGTTATCGTCATGACAGACCGACGGACATTTTTTCTGATTTTTTCTGATATGGCATCTAGGGATGTCCCCAGAAGGTTTGCTCTTGCTCCTAGGTTCAAAATCGACCTGTTACAAACGTAAGAGTAAAGGCATGAGACCATCGTACTTCGTACGGATCTAAAGAAGAGTTTCAATTATGTGGTGTGTCTCAATTTGATTTTCATTAGTAAAGCAATGTGTGAACTGCTAATTTCGAGTACTTAATAGTTGCGGATTCATTTCAATTTGGATAACGTACAAAGCTCTGTACAAAGCAGACATGAATTTCCACTTCAATCATGTTTGTTTGACATTTTGTGCGAAATTAATTTTTTCTTTTAATTAAAAAACCTGAAAATTATTCACAGAAAAAAACTTTCAACAAGAATGCTGTTTAATTTGCGCATCAAATACTCTCCCACACGCTGCTTTGTGATTAATTTCAAAAGAAAAATTCAGTTAGATAATCAGAATGGCTCAAAGCTTAAACAATTTTGCACATCCACCACCTAGTGTTATGAATGTTACAAGTAGATTTTGGAGCCGGTAATGTTTATTCGATGAATACAACGACCTGTCAACGTTTTGTTCCCTCAATTTGTGTTGATTTGACAAACAATATTCGTCCGTATCGGATCTAATTATTGTCTGGTTATGCGCTAAGACATTAAACACACGTGCACACCTTCAACACCTTTCTTCTTTTTTGTGTATTTGTAAAGTCGCTTCGTAGGCGACAATTAGTACCAATTTAAATTCTGTTGACTTTGAACACTTATTTGAATAACACTTTTACTTGTTGCGTTTACCTACGATGTAACTTAAAGCAGAGAGAGAGAAAAAAATCTTTCCAAACTTTTGTCTACGATTAAAAGTTAAATAATTTTCTAAGTTGATAATTCAATTCAGATTCAGACATAATAAGATTGTTAATAGCATGCGGAAGCTGCATTTGTTATGTGTATTACGAATGATTCGAAAACTCGTCTTAATGGCTTATTATGATGTCTTCAATCTACATTTGACTCGTTGTTAACTCAAAAGTTATTTCTGCCGTTTCATTTTATGATTAACTGGACTATTGTTTAGCAATGTTTTCAGTAGCATACCTATTTGTAACATTTACCGATCGTTTCGATGATAGAATGGCATTGAACTGAAGGATTGGCTATTATGATTTCCTCGTAGATTGGATTTGGGTTTTGATTAGACTTGGGAATTCGTTTGAATCGCTAATTCAAGGATTCTTGTTTGAATGAGGTCAATCACATGGATTTCCGTCCGAGACGAAATATTATGTGGATCGAACTTAAATTTTATGTGAACGCAGAGAAATGACTTAGTCGTCTCTACTCAAATATGTTAATTACGTCCACGCAAGTTATATGGTTAAAGAGTCTCCGTCCTCCCTAATGTCCTACGAAATACCGTTTCGAGCTCTCTGCCAACCTCTATGAACTTCTCTTGGTTCTCAGACGGTCCCAAAGACAACAACCTAGCAGTTTTTGGCATTTACTGCCTTCAAACCAACCTGTTCCAATCTTTCGCACTTGGAAGTAGCGCCACCATATTTTAGTTAAGAATATGAGTATCCGACAGTCAGAGTGCACTGGAGCCCACAAACACAACTCATCTCTAGTTCTTTATCGCTCGGATAGAGTTATGCGCCTTGTTCCACAAATACAAAACAGCAAACCTTGCCTGGGTTCCAGGACACAGTAACATTTAAGGCAATGGAATAGCAGAGCAACTTGCAAAATATGAAGTAATTTAACCCATTTACTGTGCCTGAACCAATCAAGTTCATTGAGGCATTCTTTAAAGTTATCAGAAACTGGGAGCATACCTCCTTTAGTTATCACATGCCAGGAAAAATATCAGAACTAACCCAAAAAAAACTCTAGATTTTTAATCTCACGACGTGAGACCCACTGTGAATAAGGTGAATAACAGCTGTACTCTAAGGACGCTCTCACTTAAACAAGCATTTGTTCACTATGAGATTAGTGGACAATCGAGTCATTATGTAAGCAATGGTTCTTATGTGAGGTTTGCAAGAAAAGTAAGGCAATTCATTCAAAAACACAAGAGAGAGTTTTGTCTGAGTTTTGCCTCTTTCAATGGAACTCAAATTTACTTCGTTGATATGTGAAAGGAAAGGAATGAGTCGATTTTAGAGATCTATTTAAAAAAAGGGTTTTTATTGAGTTTGAACAGCACACTGCAACAGCAACTATGGTCCCCATATGAGAATGGGTTTGCCAGTGATGTTTCGAACTGTGAGACGATTCAAAAGCAGCTTTCGACACTTTGCTTAAAAAAACTACTACATCCATCAGCTGACATGAAAGACGCTAATTCTTAGCCCCGTACGAATTACGAGGGTCTAATGCTTTCACTGCTACGTTTGCAGCACGTCGAATCCGATTCCCTGCATAAGGACAAACGTTTTGTGGTCACCATAGGTGCCAAATCAGCAATAAAAAAATCTGTTCATGAACAGGATAATTTGTGTAAAACGATATCATTCTTGGTTGGAATTTTTTGTCGTCAATTTGCAATCACAAATGCCTGTTTAAGTTCGAAGATGAGCAAAATTGGTCGAGCCGATCCAGAGATATGGTCGAGTAGTTCTATTTTCGAAGTCTAGTTGTGGTTTGTCGCATATATTACCGGAAGTTTTGCTCGCATAAAGTTCACAGGTGATACAAATGTAAGGTATTGACCACTCCAATACAGGAAAAAGAAGTTTGTCGAAATCAGATCCCGAGCCTGGAAGCTAGAGTATATTATAGTGTGAGCCTGAGTCGACTTGGCCGTACAGTGAAGTTCGAGCATTTTTTTGTTTGAAAGCTAGTGATGACCGTAAAGCGGTAAAACTGTTTTGGATGACCTAACAAAATCAATGAAAGTGCAGGACAGGTATGGCCAATCGGCTGATTTATCTTGAACATGCTCACAATTTATGTCAAAAAAGTATTAAAATGATTGCGTTTACAAAATCTCTGTGTCCTCCGGGCATAGGTCTTGGCCATACCTGTCCTACACTTTCATTGAACAAAATGGCCACCAGCCGCCATTTTTGATTTGAGTGTTTTTTTCCCTATATTTCCAGTAAATTTCTCTTGATTTTGATGAATTTTCTCAGAGTTCAATTTATGAAGGAGGCTTCGTACGGGAGATTCTATAGACACCCAGACACCTATATGCCCCGTGCACTACTCATTCGGGCCTATCTTAAGTTTTTTTCACAAATCATTCATAAGTTAAGTCATCCATTCAATACAAAGTAGTATGAGCAAATGGAAGAAAGTGGATTAAGAGAAGAAGAAAAACGCAATTTCGTAATACATAAAATGAAGAGAAACAAAAAACTGTCAAGCTGTTTGTCACCAATTCATATACCTGGGGGACATTTTTAATATTATACACCAACCGACACACATCTTAAAAATAATGTTTTAATATTTACGCATTGCATAATATTGTTAAATGCTTTTTCAGTCCCAACAACGTGATTGTGTGTCGAATGGTCGATGTTTAAAAAGAAATGATGAACATGGAAATATGGTAAATGGTGTGACGAAGAAATTCCGTACTGTTGTGTGAGAGTGCTCGCATAAATAAATTAATAATAAAAATGTAAATGAACGACCTTAGCTACTGGGTAGTGTGTGACAGCAGTGTGAATTTTAATTGTAAATATTTACTTTGGTGGAGAACTGTCGTTAGAAAATTAGTTTAACAATTTGTGTGAAAGTAGAGTTGCATATTATATTCAGTCAATATTTACCAGCGAGCCCCTCTAGACTGAATTCCTAGCTAATAAAATGACTAATCGAATTGCATGTAAATTTCGTACACCAAATGATTACACGATTGGATAATTTTCGGTTAGGTACTCGTATGCGGATACTTGAGTTCCACATTATATGAGTCTAGTGATAAAATCGAGTTTTTTTTCACTGCCTTTCGCTTAACATTTTTCTTTTTCAACAAACATTTTTTTGTTTGTTTGTTGACCTTATAACTGGTTTGGCATATCCATTGAGGTTCTCATTTACCGTAGAGAGACTAGCCATAATGATTTCTGGTTTAATTCGAGAGTTCGAAGCATTCCTCTTTAAATGTCGGATCTGAAAGAAGTTTTACCCACCACAACAAATCTGCATGTACAATTTTAGAATTCTAGAAACATCAAACCAAACATTGGGGCTCGTACTCTGGTAATACTGAGTGCTACTCAACCGATAAGCTGCACTAAACATTCTTAGCTGAATGTTTTGATGAACCATCAAGTATACTCTAGGACTGAGTGGGAATATTCATCCAAATATTCCCATCACACAGCCTTTTCCCCAGAGAAACGAAAACAGGTGGCATTGCTTTCGCCGTATAGGAAGCAACGCCACCTGTTATCATTCCTCTGATCTTCCCTGATCGGCGAACGTAGTATTGTGACTGCTAAAAATTGTGACAAATTTTCGAATTCTTTTTGGTATTTATTTCGTTTCTGATCAGTTCTGAGATGTTAGTTCAACAACAAAACACTCACTACAATGCCAATATCAATATATTGCACTCATTATTCTCCAGATATGAGAAACGCAATCCCATCACAGAAAAATATTTTTTTCCAGATACGGCCGAATTTCCGTCCCAATTTCAGACGTCCACCGTTTACAACGAAAAAATTGAACACAACCATTGTGTCGAATGAAATTGTACCCACAACGGAATCCATAGTTTATCAACCGAATCGTAGAAGACGTCCAACAACAACGACATCCGCAACAGTAACATCGGCATTGGTTCTAACGACAACGGAACCGACAGCTAGAAATACCATAAAACGTAAATATTCATCAAGACCGAATATCGACCGTCGAAGGTACACACCGTTGTCCACATCGAAAACGACGACCACTCCTACCACTGAAGCAACGGCAGCCCGAACTGAGCCTTATAGAACCACAACCAATAAGTTTTTCCGGCGTCGATACAATTACTTTTCCTCCACAACAAAACAACCGACAAATAATGAAACCGCTGCCCCAACCACTAAATCGCCTGCACACGACAAAGTTGTACCGGAGAATAGAAACCGGTACAACAATGTCGATCAGAAAATCGAACCGAGTATTTTGGACACCAAATTCGTGAACAATCGCTTCAATCAAATTGGCGAAAATCTGAAGGACGATGGTTTAATTGAAGCAATCACTGCTACAATATCGAAAGCACCGCTCCCCATATCAATTTCAGCGACAACATCACGGTATTCGAGTACGTACGGTTTCTTCAGTGGAGAGGACCGCCGAGACGTTTCTGATTCATACAATACAGAGGAGCCGATCACTAAACGGATTGGAGTGAGTTATTCGACAAGTAAGTTGTGGCCGCAGCTGGTGCTAGGTATTCGTTTTCGAATGAATGTTTCTTTTCTGCAGGACGTACACTACCTAGACGAATAGTAACTACAACCGCAGCAACGACAACCACAACACCATCCCCGAGACGAGAATATTTACAAAGAAGACGACCCCAGCCGTTCGAGAGGACACAGCGTTTAGATTTCCGATCCGAAGTGCCAGTTCAAGAACACAATAATGACTACGATTACTACGATGATGGTAATCTGGGAATCGTTGATACTCATCACCACTCAAAGGTAAATGTAAAATCGAATTCCATTGAACATTCACTTGGAGGATATCCATAAATCACTACAGCATTTTCATTGAACTTTCCCGCGACTCCCTCTCCTTTAGAACAGCGGAAAAAGAGCTTAGTTTTCGCTAGAATCCTGTCTCCACGTCTATCGCTGACTTGATTTATGGATGCCCCTTACTCGAACTGAATATTTTCCGAAAATTCTCATTTTAATTTCCCAAATTTTCTGCTTCAAATAAATGAAAACATAGAGCCGTCCGTTACGTACAGACAGCGAGCACACACACACAATTTGATTAAAAATTAATTCCACGTCTATCTCATTTCATATAAATGTGCCGTTTCAGATAAAGGTTATACTGCACGATTTCGGTATAATCGAATGTTTGGATCAAGGAAATTTCCCCCATCCTCTATCCTGCCGTAAATTTATCACATGTGCCAAAATGGAAATAGGGGGCGTGGTAGGTTGGGAATATACTTGCCCAAAGGAATTAAGTTTTGATCCGGTTGGCGGAATGTGCAATTATTCAGCTGGACTTGGTTGCAAAGATTGAATTTAATGTTTTCGGATTTTCAATATGCATAAAAAACGCTGATTGTTTTTCTCTTTAATTTTTTTCTATTTCACGTTTAGGCGGTAAGTTATTAATGTACACGTATCGTAAGTGCATAGTTACAGCGTATTTAGTAATATTGAATACCGTGTCACTCTGGTATGCAACACTTTAGTGTTCGAAGCATTTAACACATTAGGAAGTATTTTAGAGTCTGGAAAAATCAGCCTCTGAAACCTCTGAATCTCGTACGCTTTTGTCGCGAAACCAGTGCTAATACTTGGAACACTGAAGTGTTATTACGAGTGGTATACTCAACATGGCAACAGTATATCATTGTTGTAGGATTTTAAATAGAACATTAATGCCGTGTGATACGAGCTCATGGTATAATATCGACAAGGTGTTGAAGTTCTAATTGAAATCCACCAACATTTCTGTCAGAGCATTGAGACAATTGAATTTTTGAAGATCTTAAGTTGTGATAATATGTCAAAGAAGGTAAATGGAATATTGCTGGTCGTATTTAGTTGACACAGTCGTTCACTTAGCAAGTGCAACTTGAAAATTATAGAAATGTCATCAGGCGAACTATTGGTCGATTTGGAAAACAAAGGAATTCTTCTAATTTGTCTCCAATGCAAAATCTGTTCAAACTCAAGCTAATGTTTCTGCCACTGTTTCGAACAGAGAGACAAGTGCATAGCATCAAAAGACTACCTGTACCTATTATATTGCACGTACATCTCTAGCGAATCATAAGCGAAATGAAAGTAAAATTCTTATTTCATTATTCACTTCATCACGAAACGTGCGGAAAAATGTACAAGTGTCTATGAAACATGAATGTTTCATCACGCCACACTCTGTACATCAGTTTGTTTTAATATAAAAGCACTGCCCAACTTTTATATTGTCAGTTCGATTAGAAACAGTCCACCTCTTTCCCGCATGTGTTAGCATGTTTGGTGATGACTCGAAAAATGAAAGAAAATCCTTTATTTACATTTCGCTTATGATTCGCTAGAATTATACGTGCAAAAAAGGTATAACTAGCATCTTGAGTTTTCCACTGAGGTTTCTTTAGATCGTGCCTCTTTCATTGTACCCGATATCGTAATGAAAGTGTTTTCCACAACTCTAATACGAAATTATTTTGCCCGTATTTTGGACAGCTTAAAATGTGGTGAGCAGTAAAAAATTCAAATTTTATTTTCACAAAATTTTGCTTTACTTAAAAGTGCTTCAGCTTCAGTTTCATTGCTGATAAAAATTGGATTTTTTATTGACCACTTATTATATGCTTGTCCAGCAAAATGTGAAGCGCTTGGTGTGGAAAATTTTGAAAACGAAAAATGTCTGTAATCTGCTAGCAAAACAGACATCAATCTAACTGACCATTAATCAGCCTACATAGAGGGCATTCACACATTACGTCATACTTTTTCAGTGCTACCAGCATAGTAAAA
This sequence comes from Phytosciara flavipes, assembly GCA_026413405.1. Classification (NCBI taxonomy): domain Eukaryota; kingdom Metazoa; phylum Arthropoda; class Insecta; order Diptera; family Sciaridae; genus Phytosciara; species Phytosciara flavipes. The sequence goes on along the minus strand of JANTFA010106780.1, from coordinate 1,776 downwards.
TCTCTAATAACTCGTCAAGTGTTCACTTTTTTGAGTCAATAGTGTGTCCTACCACCGATTCAAGGGTTGTATTTGAGGGTACGACATACTATTGACTCAAAAAGTGCCGAACTTGTCGAATTATTAGAGATTTTATTCTGATGGCAGCACTGAAAAAGTGTGACGTAATATGTGAATGGCACCATTTGAATCCGAGTAACAGTGCACGGCGGCGTGGAAGCTGTATAAATACGCACAATCAATATTGTTGGCATGAATTTATCAGTGCAACATCAACTGAAGCATAGCACTGCTCACTAGCATGAACATAAGACATCTTCGGAAGCTTACGCAATCAAAGTGGACGTTGCATTTCTTTTTGACGATCCAAGTTAGAGTGTTCATGTTAGTGAGCAGGGCTCTGGTTGACGCAAGTTTCTGATGACATTGGCTTGACGTTGCTTGTAGAATAAACTTTAAGCGAAAGCTAAGAGATTGCTAGGTCACAAGCTTTCTTGGTGAAGCATTTTTTTCTTGAATAGAGCTTTCGTTCTTTCTGAAGCTAACTATATTTCACATTAACAATTTTATTAAACAACAACGCAAAGCACTTTGGCTTTTGTAACATTTTGTCATCACTGTGAAAATGATATTCATACGATTGTGAAGAGTCTGGTTTTTATGTGAGTACAAGAGGTCGCCACGTTCGATGCGAAAACTCACAGGAGCGAGCGTGGTTCTTAGTCAAGTCAAGTCAAAGCCTTCTACACAATCTCAATGTTTTACACAAACAGTGGCAATAATATTGTTGAATTAAAACTGATAACTCGACGCTATTTTAGGAAATTGTATGCAGCTGCAGCATAGATTTTATTTATGAATTCATGAGAAGTCCGTCCACCGTAAGGTGAATCGGACCATAGTAAGAGCAGCATAGTATTATAAGGACGTTAGCAATAAGTCTAATATAAAGCAAGGCGCAAAACTCAATGGCTACAAACGTAAAAAGAATTTTCGGTGTCAACTCGTAATAGTGAATTCGTTTTTGTATTGATAAATCGAAATTAACTTAAAAATTGTATTAAATAACCAAAGAATTGGAATACAATAAAAGTGAAAAAGAAAAAATTATCAGAAGAAGAAAAAGCCATAATAAATTTGGCCGTACATAATCCAATGTACGGCATCGAGACACTTAACTTTATGATGAGACATTTTTGTAAGGCCCCTTCCCGTGGACCTCGATTTAAGCAATAAATTAATTTAGATGTAAAAGTTAAATAACTGGCATTACATTTGTTTAGTCATTGACGATGTGACATTTATAATAAAGTTGACTAAATGATTCAAAAGAAAAATCTTTTTTTTTACTCGACGAAATACTGAACATCCGATGAAAATTGTAACAGCTCATTGGTCAAGATAAAAGTGCAACAAGTTTTCATAACTACAACGAAAAGTATCTATTGCAACGACCGTTTCTCGTTATATTCTATGTTATTCGATACTAGCGAAAAAAAAACTTGAAGATAAATATTTCGTCGTCCATAAAACAATAATCTTAAATGACTACTATACTTACATAGTGAGATTCGGATGATAGCGAACTATTACGTATGGATCAGCTGGCACTGAAATTCTGTGTTTGCCACGTAAGTGTAGTTCTGCCGTATTCGAACGGACGTACATTTTTAACATCGCCTTTGGATGTGCACTACTTTCTTCAACAGCATCATTTGCTACATTTTGCGAATGGTGCTACATTAGTAAAGCAACGTGACGCAAGTCCACACTCGG
>JANTFA010106669.1:0-12225 GCA_026413405.1 Phytosciara flavipes | reverse complement strand
AAAAGTCAGATTATCCAAGATGAATGTTGTGGGCCAAAAGACGTTTTTTTTCGCCACGAGCGAATTCGCTTGAAAATACTTTCAGCAAAAGTTAGAACAAAGTTGGTTTCTTCAAAGATTTGTAACAACACAGTGTACGCCCACTTTTTTGGCAAACCCCCATCAAGGGCTGACGTGATTTTAAGATGTACCCAAAGAAACTCAAGAGTAAAATCAGATTTGAACTAATCATTATTGTAAGATGGTTTTGCCAATGAGAGGCTAAAACAAGAGCCGGAGGCGAGTTATGGAATCGTATTCGCTAAAAAATTCCTCTTAACCATAAGTTAGCGTTTGAAGTGTGCCGGAAATCAGCGACGAAGTATCAATCTCACCAACGTAAATCTACATCTGAATAAAGGTCTAAGGAGCAAGTCCAATGAATTTTACTTTTGAAATAACCAAACGAATAACGGGTCCCATATTTGAAACATGTTTACCATTCAGACTATAAAAGATCTGCATTCCCGACTCTCCTCAGCCCTACTCCTAATGTTTTTTCAAAGTTGAATAAATGAATTTGTGTAAAAGACGTAAAAGTGTTCGAGTGCAACAAACGGTGAAGCTTTGTATACTGATTGAAATGTAATTTTTGTCAGCTAAAGTGTAACATGAAGTCAATCGTCCGTACTGTGGATTCGAACATAAATGTTTCTAAATGAAAGGGAAATGCAACATGTCTGTGATTTGTAGTGGATCTTCCATAAATTTTGTCTAACAAATGAAAATCTAGATTTTCTGTTTTCGTATATTTAATGCTAATCTAAGTTCGAAGATGAGCGAAATCGATCGAGCCGATCCAGAGTTGACTCCACCAATCTAGGAAAAAAAGTTTGCCAAATTCGGATGTTGTGCTCAGAAGTTAGAGCCCATAGAGTGAGCCTAAGTTGAAGGTAGAATCTTTTGACGATATCTTGAGTGAATTTCATCGATTTTCATGAGTTTTTTGCTTGTAAAGCGGTGAAACTGTTTTTGGTGACCTAAGAAAATGGCCCCCAGCCGCCATTTTGAATTTTTCGGCCATATTTCAAGTAAATTCAACTGGATTTTGATGAATTTAGTTCAAAGTTTAATTTTCAAATCAGACTATCGAAATTGCTGTCAGCAATTTTAACAAGAGATGAGTATAAATGGAATGATATCAAAATGCAATGTTGCAGAGCAGTTTTAAGATTGTTTTTCTTTCATGAACAACCAGACGTACATTACTCGTACCCCCAATGTTTTCTTTAGCAAAAAAAAAAAAAATTCGTGAAGCGCATTGTGTGCCCTGTGGTTACACCGACTAATTGTCATTTGAACTCGATAAAATCAATTTACTGTATGTTAACACAAAAATGTCCGCCATGTATCGCATAATCTTGTATCTCGTTTATCATTATTCCTTCAACGCCATCTACTGTCTACTATTAGCAAATCACCAAAATTGTTATAGGTTGAGAGTGCGCGCGAGTGTTTTCTCTTTTTCCAAAATGAGTTTTCAACAAATTGACTCAATTTTTATTTCCTCTTTATCTCAAAATGGTAATATAAATGACAATACGTTTTTTGTTTTGTTTTTTTTTTTGTATAAAAATATTCATAATGTATTCCCAATGCATGTGTCTGATGCTTCCGTACGATGCATATTTTTAGAATGGAAGAGAAGGACGACCATCGATGACGGCGATGATGTTTAAATGATTTCAATGTTCAGATGTTGAAAGTCTCACTTTTTAGACTTCAATTAAATTGGAGGATCAACCATTGTCGATATGAATAGAAAGTAGCGGCGGCGGTGCATTCTCTTCCATAGCATCGACATTCGCATTACACAGCACAGTATATAATAAATGATAATTCATTATATAAACTATAAATATAAATAATATATCATGTATATTATCTAGGAGCTCGGGTGCAGAATAACAGCAAACAGTGACCCTGAGCGTAAGCTGTAGGGATTAGAATTGTATTTTTCAAAGGTTTGATCTAACACTCTAACGGCATAATTGTATAATATTTGAAAAGAAATTAAAGTGACAAAATTAAAGTGAAAAATAAAAAAAAAAATTCGTAAAGGCACTAATCGTATTATATACTTGAAAATTTTCATAATAAAATGCATTTTTTGGAAATGATTTTTAGCATGAAAATGGCACAACTTACCTCATCACACTTGTCCATATTCCCTTTTCGCTTTTCATAGTCGGCATATTTGCGCCAATAGCCGTAACAGTATGGATAATGAGCCAAAAACGCATCGTAGGCAGTGCGGGCCGCTTCAATGTCGTTCTGACGATTAAAAAAATTTTGAAATAAATTTTCCTATTCGACATGTTGGTTTTACTAATTTCAAATTCTTATAGCTGAAGCTGAGTACTATGTACATTGTGTGCTCTACTAATTTTCAATCGAATGAATGCAACAAAAAACATATGGCTAATTCCATGACATGTCCCGTAATGAACGAAATTGGGTCTTGACATTACTCGGAATCGGGGGGCCATTTCTCAGAGCAACCTTCATGGAACTCTTTCGAATGAATCAAACATGCTCTGAGAAAAGACCAATGGATTTCGATATATTTTTTGGTTTAAAGTTTGTCAGTCACGGGACAAGACACCACGTATGGTCATGTTGTGTAAATGCATGGGTGTATGGGTCATTACTTGATTTCAGCCTGTACTAAGCACAAGCCGAAGTACATTCAAGTCCGTTAATGTTATCAATGTTACCTGATTTTAATATGGATAAATAAACATGCCTAAAGAAGCCTTTGCTTTCGCAAGTAGTCCCATCGTGTACTCACACCGTAAATGTTCTTCAATTTCAGAAAGAAACGCAAAAATGTTAGTTTCGACGCGCAGTTTTTGTATGGCAGTTTCAATTGATGAAAAGTGCGTTGAAAATTCAAACATTTTTGTCGCACTTACGGCGGTAATTGTTGCAAGTGTCATTAATGACCACTGTTCAAGTAAATTTCTATGAAACCATACGAAATACTTGTTTCAGTTCGAAGATGAGCAAAATCGGGTTGAAATGGCGACCGTAAAGCGGTAGAACTGTTTTCGATGATCTAAGAAAATGCCCGCCAGCCTGATTTTAGTGTTTTTGCCAGTCATTAGGGACTGTCGAAATTGTAAGCAATTTTAGCAAGGGATGACCTTAAATGGAATGATCGAAAGATTCAGTGTTGCATAGTAGTTTTAAGATGTACGCCTTTTAAAAAGAACGATATTTATGTCGCACACAAATCGTACGGGTCTTTCTTATGGCCTTGAAGCATAGAATTTGAAGATTTGACAACAATTTCATTTCACTATATTTCGGAATCTTTTTGCTAGTGAATTGACGTGACTCACTGTAACCTCTATAGGAATCAACAGCCATTTACCGGCTAGGTTACAAGTCTTTGATCAAAATGATGAATGAACAATTTGTATATCCAGGAAAATGTCTTGCTTTTTGGCCTATCACATCACATTCCTCATAATGAAACAGGAACTAGAGTTTGAATCTCCTACCAAAAACGACTCGTTCGTTTTCATACATATAGGGGTCTGATAAAAGTCAAACCAATCAAAGCATTCCATTCAATGCAAAACTTTCGAGCAACCTGTTCATAGGCTCCTGGCTCAGGAGTCAGGAGAAATTAGCTCCTCGACACATGGAAACAATTGACAGAAGTAAATGTATTTTAAGGATGGGAGCGGATTTGATGAGCTAAACTTTAAGATTTACAGTTTCCACATACGGAACCAGATACAATTTCTCTCCTACTCCGATAAACTATTCAGGAGAGAGGTACTGACTGACATTGTGGCATGGAATGACTCTTTGCTGAAGTTGATGATCACACCATGGCTAGTAGAGTTAGAAGGTGGCTAATGATACCTTGCAGCTAGGACTCTACTTAAGTGGAAATTGGAAAATTCAATGAAAATTTGTGTCTCCAATCAGTGACTGATGAAAAGTTCAAACAAATGTGCGAATTTTGTTTTTGTTTGTTTAAGACGAGCTACGTCTAACAGTTGCAAAAACAACGTTGGAATGAACAACGTTGCAATTTCAACAGGGCAAGTCACTTTTTCAGGTCTGAATGTTAATCGATGAAACAAGGACGCCACTTTTCTACGAGACAAAATGATTATTGCACTCAAGACGTACCTCTGTATCCACATACTGCAACAGATAGGTCCAGCCAGTGAAGTTGGTTGGATCATCAGTCACTGCCTTCCAGTATTTCTCTAACTCCGGCAAAACTTTCTTCTCCTCAACGGAAGTATCGGGCTTCTCTTCTTTCGTCTCTTCAACGTCTGAAAAAAAAATGTTTTGTGAGCCTTGAAGAGACTACAGTTCAACAAACAACGGCAAAAACCAACCTTGAGGCTCATCAATTTTCGTCTTCTTTTCTGGTACCTCTGAACTCTCCGTCGGGCTACCAGGATCGTATCCAACATCAGCTTTGCGTTTGTTTTTATTCGATGATGGAAATTCGTCCTCTGACACAACCTCAGTGTCATCCGGTAATTCGGCCAATTTCGGTCCAGGTAATTCATCATCGCTGACCTCTTCAGCATCGTCCACCTTTTCCTGGGCAGGAGCTGGTAGCTCATCTTCGGACACCATTTCCGCATCGATATCCAGTTTTGTGTCTTGACTGTTATCTCCATTCGGCAATTCTTCGGCCACAGCGGGTGGATTCGACGCAGTATCACTTTGATCCATTGCAACCGAATGAACCAATTCACTGACCAGGGCGTCAACGTCTTCGGTTTTTAGTCCGTCACCGGAATGATTGATTTCGGTCGATGCAAAGCGGGACTCATCGTCACCGGACGGCAATGAATTGGCATTGTCTTCAGCTAAATTTGCTAGCAAATTGTCGATCGAATCAGTTGGCGGTGCATTGTCGTTATTGGCTCCAATCGATGACTGATCGTACAAAGCAGTTAAATCGGACGTACCATGATTGCCGAACGGAAATGACAGACTGTTCTCGTTTTGTATCTCCGGCTTTTCATCTATTGACGACAGTAGCTGATCGATTTTCGGTTCCTCTGCGTTCACATTCATTGTGTCATCCAATGGTGTATACTGTTGATGTGCTTCGTCAATCAAACTCAATTGCTGGTGAAACCACAGAAAATGAAAAAAAAATTCACACATTAGTCGTTGCAACACACTGGTTATGCTGTACAGAGATTAGATAACTAAATTTCAGCTGGCCCTTGCGTTGTCTTCCAAAGTCTTCAGCACAAAGTGACTGAAGAATTCAGGAGTAAATCGGAGCAACGTCTCAATCTACCCGGACTTGCATTGTTTATCATCACGAAATGTATGTTTTTGTATGAAATTTTTTGTTGCTGTCAAACAAATCACTAACCTGTTCTTGATCATTCAGATCGTGTTCGGATTTTTTTCTAGTTGATCTGCGGGTAGTTCTTGGTGTTGTCGGTGGCTTGGTTACTTTTCTACCGGAACGAGTCTTTCGTTGGCCTAAAATAACAAATAACAAAATTATCGAGTAGCTATGGCAAACCACGCTGTTTTGAAACGGAGCAGAAAAAAAACAAAACGCAGCAATGGCGCCGCACACTGTACGAATATGTGTATTTATACGGAAGGAGAGAGAGAAAAAAAATTTGCGTAAAAACGACCGTGACACAAGATGTATTCAACTTGATTTTTACATAATTGAAGAGTGCTTATCGCTCTGCATTCACTGATAACTTTTTCGAATAAATTAAATCGATTAAATGGGAATATTTACCGGTTTCTTCTTGCATTATCTCATCGTCACCATCACTTATTGATGCCATTTTTTTTCCTTTTGTCAGATCCACAGCCGTCGTTTTTGTTGACAACCAGCATTCGCAGTGTTGCCAATATTTAGGAAGCTATGTAATGCGCGGTTTCGGTTGGAATATTTGAATTTGAAGAAAATCAAAACGAAGCTTTCAACGTTTCACTTCGACTACTTCGACACACTACTGATGCAAACACCCTCAGTGTTTTCAAAAACGAACACAAACGCAAAATTTTGCGTGTGCCGACATAGACGTCAGTACCCCGAGAAAGATGTTGCTCTTCGAATTGAGTATTTAACTAGAGCGAAAACTAGTTGAACTTAACTGAGTGCGTTTACAAAACCTCTATGTCCTTCAAACATTGAGTGTTAAAGAAGAACACTTTTTGATTAGTTAAGTCCAACTGGTCCCGGGTTCACATGTCAAAATGAGAGAATTCACACACAAACTGAAACTGAACTCCAGTCTCAATTTTCGTTTTCTTTCATGAATTTTTGACGTGTGACCCGAGACCAGTTAAATTCAACTGGTTTTCGCTCTCCTTAAACACTCAAGAGGTTTTGGCCATACCTGTTCTACACTTTCATTATGTAGTCAGTTTTAGTTTGTATGTGATTTATCTAATTTTGACATGTGTGACTATCTGAGACCAGTTCGATTCAACTGATCAAATAGACTAATCTGTACATTTACTGCATGCAACTGAGTGTTAAAGGGAAGCATATTTCGATCAGTTAAACTCAACTGATCCTAACTATTCTGTCTCCGTATTAGACTAGCTTATTCAAAATTTAAACTGAACTCAACTCTCAATTTTGTTCTCATTCATGAAATTTTGACAGCTGGCACTAAGACCAGTTAAATTTAAGTGGCTTACGCTCTCCTCAAGCACTCAACACCACGGACTATTTCGTAACTTTGGTTTGGGAACCACTAACACCATTCACCATCAGATAATTACGTATTGGTAACGACTCCTTAGTCTGACTGGTAGTCGAGAAACACAACTGCTGTTATAGTTGCCAGAGTAACACATTTTGGTAGGTAAGTGCAAAAATGTGGAGTGGTGGCCTACGCTGTTTCGGTGGAAGAGACCATTGTGCCTCATTTCCACGAAAAAATCAGTTTGTTAGCTACACTGGTGAACTTGTTTGCGGCCTAGAAAATACCATTAGACTTTGAAATCTCGTTCATATGGAGTCGGAACTGGGTCAGCAACCTGTTTAGGTGTGATAAGTTCTGAAATGCACTTCCTGACGACTACTCATGAAATTCAAAATGCTCAAAGTGTAGTCACTGAATCCAGTGAACACTGGACAAGTTGTCTGTACACCACAGACCTGAAATAATCTGGTTACGAGCCCACTCGATTTCTTCAATTCGCAATATTTGATTAAGACTATTGGAAACCATAATCGTTGACACATTTGCAATCATGCTGACACTGTTGTTTTGGCTAGTCTTGGGATCAACACTAGGCAGTTAGTTCATTATAGGCAGTCTGAAATTAATACTTTATTTTCGCTTAATACCGTACTCTTTATTAAGTACTAGTCTGTATAAAAAGTCACACTTTCTGCTTAGTAGAAATTCTGAGACAAATTTTCAGAACGTCGGCTGATGCCATACCACCTTTCCGCCCAGGCATCCCGTAACCACAAGTGAATGCCTCGGACTGAATTTGGTACTAACAACGATATCGGAATGGCATTTAATGAATTTGATTTCGGTTAGCCTTTGTGCCTTGTGATTTGCCGGTAGAGCATTGGGTATTTCCGTGCAGGTGTCCGAAAATGCCAGCAAACGAAAACCCAAATTGTGTGGCGAACAGATGATCCTTCCATCTGACGAGAAACACAATTCCTTGATGAATCCTTTGCCCCGGTTCGGCTCGTCAATGAAGTACAGCATTCGCTTTTCATTTTGCGACATGATCATCATCTCATGGAAGGGCTTCTGATTGTCGACGCTCGCCTCATCGGACGATGTGTCGTTATGGTCTAATAGTCGCACTGGTAGCACACCGCTCCGAATTCCGTAAATACCGTACACATTTGTCGTACCCACACCGTTTGTACTGCGCCGTCGCAAGCCGATAGCTCGCTCGCGGAAGGTCATCTCTGCTGCCCAAATATCCGGATGATGTAATGGTTCGCTGCTTTCGGCTGATGGTACATTACGTGCCGGTTGTGTCACTCGTGGTCCATCCTCATCGCTACTGGTTGAGCTACTCTCGCCAACTAGATTATTTTCATTCAAATTGCTGGACAAATCCTCGTCATCAACGTTTGGCCATTCTTGAATGTCATGAACACAAGTGTATTCTGAGGCTTCATCGTAGCTAATATTTCGACTCAGTGCACACCATCCTTGGGGGTGAATCTATTTTGAACGATTGTTGGATTTAGAGCGAACGATAGAAAACTCAAAAATGGGAAGAACTTACCTGTAGTGAACTTATAACTTCAGCATCATTTTCACATGGAAAGTCGCTAATTAGCTCGACCCTGTTCCTTTGTACAGACTTTGAAAACAAGTGTTTAAAACTGGCAGCATACGGAATTAACTGTCGTCCTAGTTGCATGAGACGATGAATGTTTGGCTGGAAATTTTCAATATTTTTTTAATATTTCAGGATGGATGGTTGCATAGGTTTGTGTGAGTAAAATAGTTTTCGTCTAGTCCGTAAGTTTCTTCGTGTCACAGTTTGAACATGTTCGCTTTCTCAATTAAAAGTCCGGCAAATCAACCTTGCGTGAGCCATAATGTCATTCAAAACCTGGAACATACGGAATACTTTTGTGCGAAAGGCGGGGGAGTCTTTAATTTCTAAACCATTCAACTTTCAGTTTGGTTCACTTATTGTGATTCGACGAACTCTCACTACACTTTTGCCCTTCGATCACGCGAATTTGTTTTCCTCCCGCAAAACATAAATGAGAACTCCGAACGCCCCAAACAAAATTGTCATTCTACCATCGTTCCCATCGATGTCAATCATTTCATTACTCACCCTGAATCCATGCAAGTCCTTCGCTAACATTTGCAAATCCAAATTGTGCACTATGATCAAATAACCGCCAGTCGTACAGATGACCAACTTACTGGCATCCGGAGAAATGCGACAGCGCATCAATCCAGCAGTATGGAACACTTTTTGATATGTGTAGCCCTGTTCGGTGCTGGAATTGATGTCCCACGTGAAAATGCTGCCATCGAAGCCTGAGGTGACAAGTAAATTGTCTTTTCGCGAATATTCAATGTTTTTCACCCAATTCAAGTGGCCGTGCAGTGAACGCACTTTTGATTTGAGATTTCGGGTATCCCATAGAGCTACGGTAGAGTCATCACTGCATGTTGCAAACAGGCGACCGTCAATGAACCTGCGATCGGACGAATATTTGAGGAGTAATTTTGCAAGGACGATCTGATATTAAGTCATTTTGTTTGTCTTACTTGACACAGTTGACACAATCGGAGTGAGCATTTTTGATAGAATTTGTTTTGCTGTATGTGATCGGATCGAGTAGCACGACCGATTTCTTTTCACATGCAGCGACTAGTAATGATCTAAAAATTACGACAGACCGATTTCAAATGAATTCTAAATGCAAAGGAATGAAAATTGAATTGAATCGAATAAAACTGACCCATCTGGGGAAAATTCTAAATTATAAACGCCGCCGTGCTCGGAATCATCGTCTGTCCAATTTCTGTACGGTTCGATGGATGAATAAATTGATTTATGAATGGTGTCCTCTTCGCCGATGTGTTTATTTATGTTTCCTTGTTCGCGTTTATTTAACCAAGAAAATATAGTCATTGCCTTTGGGATTTCTACAAAGACAAAGATGTCCTTTCGTTCGTTCTACACAATTAATTGCTATATCACAAGCAAACGATTTAGAAATAGAAATTCATTTCTAAACAACGAGATCGGTTTGTAAGTTGAGGTAATTATCAAATATGCAAATTTCTACGATTTAATAAAAAAAAATCTTGGCCAACAAAATAACTAAACAGATTGCACACATGAAAAAAATGAAGAGTGTGGATGAGGATTTGAGCCGATTCTATTTTGTAAATGTCAAAAACGTCATGAAACATTGAAAAAAAAAGAAATCGTAGCGCCCGTAGCGGTATGTTACAGTGTCGCCAATCAGAAAATAAAAGAATTGTTGTGATTTTACCAAAATTTTTCAAAACCTTAGTGATTCAATATGCGAAGTACCATGTCAAAATGTCGTGGGCAGCTCTGGATGGAATTTCTTTATATGCTGAATACGACAGCGTTGATCACTTAGCATAGCTTTGTACATTTGACCTCATTGGCATCTAATAACAGTAAGCTTTTTTTAAACTATAAATTTATACTTCGAGCTCATCAAACGACGAAAAAAAATAAGTAGCGACTGTCTTCGCACAAGGTAATAGAAGGTTTTGGTTTGGGATCAGAAAACTGAAGTTCAGGTTTCTTGTTGCTATGAATTTAGTGTTCCAGTATTATCATACGAATCATGACTCAACAACATTTTCAAACACACCTGAACCACCTGAGTAGTTTTTTTCTAACAATGTCCTATTGCGCTGTGTGATGTAAGCCACGTTTAGTTATTTTTGCATTTTCAATTTACTTCAGTTTAATAGTACATTACGTCCCTGCTTCCGAATTGTGATTTTGACGAGTGGGAGAGTTACATCCAAACCTGAAGATGAGGGATGTATTCCCGCTCGTAAACACAACAATTTGGAAGCAGTTACTTACTGTGATTTACGTGCTCGCTAAATACGAAGACTAACCCCCAAAAAATGCATTTACCGAGCAGGCACGTAAAAAGTTAATCAATTTTCATTACGTCGAACAGTGAGGCTCTGTCAACCAGAATTGCACCTTTCCATACTTATGAGCATTACTAGAAAATCCGTTTTCTTGAAGAGAATAATAAAAGTGCAACGCCACACAGATATGAAATAATGAATGATGGTAGTGGAGTGAAGTAGGAAATTTTTCTCACATCCTTCTTTTGAATAAAAAAAAAACAAGCTCGTGTAACGTTAGAAACCGTATACATTACTACACCAGGTGAAGATCGTGGGTTCATATATGCCACCACAGAACTAATTTGATATTTCAAATCTATAGATGAGTAATAGTATCCGAGGGCTTCAGCTCGAAGTAATTTTACTTATCGGGATACAGAATAACAAATTATTTCCCGTGTCTAGTATGCTATTTTACTTTACGAACGGGATAATAGAGGAACAATAGTTCCGTTACCTCCCTAGTAAAAAATAGCATACTAGACACGGGAAATAATTTATTATTCTGTATCGCAATAAGTAAAATTACTTCGAGCTGAAGCACATAAGTAGATATGAAAATAAACGGTTCTCACCGAGATAACTGTATCACACCAAGGAGGTAATTTGGTATCTCGTGATCATAATACGAAATATCAAACTATTTCCCTAGGGGAGAAACAGACGTTTTATCTCGCGAAAAGTTTCTAGTTAGTTTGTGTACATTGTAAGCTCAGCTCAGCCTCGCCTCTGATCAACTCAATTTACATGAAAACTTTGTTTTTCATCATCTTATACCTAGGGATCTATTATACATACAACGATGAAGAAAACGAGAGACAAACAAACACAAAAAAATCGGTTAGGTCTTTTCATCTCATTTATTTATTAGCTCATTCCTTTCCTGATATAAGTAAAGTACTCGAAGATTGTGAAGTTCTTTAAAAAAGTCGGGATGAATGTAGAGGTGTGCACCGATTCTAAAATGGTCGGCGGCGGCGCGCCGAAAGAAATTTAGAGTCGGCGGCGGCGTGCTTTGCGGCGCGCCGAAAAATTGTTCGGAAAAACCGAAATTGGAAAAATTTGTATTTGCTCATTCGAAAATAAAGCTAAGTTCGAGGGGCAGATATTTGTGGGCAATCCTTTGTCAAGTTTCTGGAAAATCCCATACAAAAAATGACAATCCTCTACGAAACCTTTGGAAATCACATAGAAAAAAGGCAATCCTTTGTCAACGAAATTTACAAATATCTGCCCCTCGGCTAAGTTCATTGCGAAAAGAATTTTCTATAAAAAATTAGAATAAATCCAACCTGAAATTGCAAAGATCGATGGAAAAAAGTTGGAAATTCAAAAAATTTAAATCGAAACCAATTAAGAAGTAAGAACTAACAAATAAAGATGAGAACAGACGAGAGATTTACAGTGGTAAAGGTGGACCAATGTGCTGAGTTTTCCATTGTAACTGAAAATCTCTCGTCTGTTCTCCTCCTGTTCGAAACATAATTTTTTAGGTAATCTTAATCGTTATGCATGAGGCTTAGGGTAGGTCAAATAGGCCCCGAAGCAATGAAGTCGAAAATCCACCAAAACT
>JANTFA010106668.1:0-24514 GCA_026413405.1 Phytosciara flavipes | reverse complement strand
CGATCCAGGATTGCGAATATCGAATCTGTGGTTATGTTTTCAATGGCCATCTGTCAGTATCATGTTGTTCAATTTTTATCAGAAATAGTTCAGATGCTCCTTCTATCTGGGGTGCAACGCAACGCCATCTAGGTATCATTTCTCTGCGTACCAAACGAGAAAAACACATAATGACGTTTGTTGACACTAGAGTGTGTGTCATACACACATGACAATAAGCAAACACCACAAACACTGTCAACAGAAGTTATTGTTATTATTTTGGAGACGTGCTACCAGTTAGTTTTGGCAATCTTGTGCGACATTTCCGTGGGATTTTTGAATTGGGCCCTTGGGCTTTCCATATTTGCCAAGAGAATTTTTTTGATCTTATTTCATGACTAGTTTTACGAAAATGATCTCCTACAACAAAATACCAAATGCCCCTTTCTCAGTAGATGACAATGTTTCGCTTTTCTTTTCTGACAATGTGCTTTTTGAACCTAGACCCAAAATATATGTGAACATAATTATGTACAGAGTGTGGAGAATTATATTATGAATACGGAAAAAAATCGACACTGAATTCATACATTCGATTTCACTTCCTTTTGAAAGAATGCATATTTAAGTTTTTCCAAAACCGACCCATTATTCATTGTCATATGTGATGCAACATTGATTGACACCTTGTCAGTTGCAGTGTTTAATCTAATTTATGAGTGGACAGAAATTTGCTTTATTACAGGAAAAACCACGAGTGCCAAGTCTATGTGTCTTCCAGATCCACTGAAAAGGAATGCGAACTAATTTTCGATGAAAATCCCGATTCCACCGTTACTACGCTAAAAATTAATGGAGAATTCGAGTCTATTCCATATATGTCAGACGCAGCTATGAAATTTGAAAATTTGGAAAAACTCCGTCTGTTCGGCATTAAACTAAAAGTCGTGGAGAGAGTGCGACTCACAGCTTTTACGAAAATCGAAACATTGGATCTGTCTGACAACCAAATTGCTCGACTCGATGCTGACACGTTCCCTGACAATAGGCAGTTGCAGCAAATTTATCTTTATGACAATGAACTTATCGAGCTTCACGTTGACGCATTCCATGGACTCCGCAATCTCGAAGTCCTTAATTTAAACGCAAATCAACTCGAGAGTCTGCCTAAAGGCATATTCCGTGACAACACTAAGTTGAAGCGAATCGATCTTGAACATAATCGAATTAGAGAACTTCATGCCGATGTGTTCAGCGGACTATACAGTCTCAAAAAACTCCATTTAGAAGAAAACCAAATCGAGAATCTACCTCAAAGTCTGTTCAGTGACAACAATAAGTTACAGCGACTTAACCTAGATGTAAATCAACTAAAAGAACTCCCTGCCGGTGTATTCGACGGACTCCACAATATCGAAGAACTATATTTATATGAAAATCACCTCGAAAGTTTGCCTCAAGGCATATTCCGTGAAAATCAAAAAATTAAGGTAATTAACCTTAACGACAATCGACTAAAAGAACTCGATGCCGATGTCTTCAACGGACTGCACCATCTCGAAAAGCTTCGTTTGTCGGATAATCAAATCGATAATCTGCCTCAAGGCATATTCCGTGAAAATGAAAAAATTAAGTTAATTAACCTTAAGAACAATCGACTAAAAGAACTTCAAGTTGATGTCTTCAACGGACTGCACCATCTCGAAGAGCTTTATTTGTATGAAAATCAAATCAATAATCTGCCCAAGGGTCTATTCCGTGACAATCTTAATTTACGGGAAATCAAACTGTATAACAACACCATTACGGACGTTAAATCCGATATTTCTCATTTGTCTGAACTCGCTAGACTTGACGTTCGAGGAAACGTCTGCATTGACGAAATTTTCAAATTTGACGATTTAACTTTAAGTGAAGTAAATGATCAAATACTGACCAAATGTTCGAATTGATGTTTGCGGGAACATTTTATAAAGTTGACATCAATAATGTTAAGTTGAAATAACTCTCGTTGTTGCTCATGTTTAATGCTATTATGTTGGTAAATTCTTTTCGTATCCTACTCACCTGAGATTGAATGTTCGGATTAGCCAATGCTCTGTCAAGCAGCAAAGCTGTGGGTCTCATAAGTCAAGTAGAGAGTCAGAATCATAACGAGGTGGCTATCCTCTTCATTTTTCTTTATTACAGTGGTATGAATATTTTAGCCCTATATGACTTACCAGACTTACAATTTCGCTGATTGACGGTACATTGGTTTAACTATAGATAGAATCTAAAGATAAATTTACTAAATGTCTAGATTTGAAGTAAATAAAATTAAAAGGTTGAAGCAAGTCCGTCTTTTCGCTGACGTTTAGACATAAACATGAAGCTGGATTCATTAAAACCGAGGGGTGACGCACTTCGGGAATAAATGGAATAAAAAAATTTATTCCCGTGTATTTATTGGAATAAATGGAATAAATTTCATAAGTGCGTTACCTCTCGATTAAAACTGAACACTACCAACAAACATGGGTATTGAGTCATAACAGGGAGTTGCAGGAATCGTGCACAATCTGTGAAAGTGTCAAATTTATTAAAAATACTGTGACGGACAATGAAATTTCATCATTAATTCGATTCAGCTGTTTGACCAGCTGTTTCATGTAAACAAATAAATTCAGTGAATTTCGTAGTTGGAATTGAATAAAAATGGCACCAGCAGCAGGGCCACCTGGTATGATTTCTCTGATCATAAAAAGTTTATTTGATCAATCTACTGGTAAATCATTTTCAGCGACAGTAATATACCGCCCGAAAAATTAGTTTACCGACTTAAACTTATTCGATGGTATCTATGTAACTTCTAATACGATTCTTACAAATTTTTCTTTCGTTTTATTTTTCACCATCATCTATCACTGTTGAATGTAACCCTTAGGTAGCGGCGTCTCCTTTGGGTCCATCTATCAACTTCGTCTGAGAATTGCTGCCGACAATTTAAGCGAGAAACATCATCCAGAAGGCTGAAATTCATATGGTTCAAATGTTAAAGCGTAGTATATTCTCTTTATGTACCTTTGTGAAGTATATTGTGTTGAATGATCAACAATGAAACCTAGACCTTCACTACGAACAAACACAATTTCATCAATCGTCAGCAAACCTTAGCTGAATGAACGCCTATTAAAAGTTTCAGTATGAAGTTTGGCTAACCAGAAAGCTGGAGAGTATACTGGAAATGGTAATAAAATCGAAAAAACAACAAAATATCTTGTTTCATAAAAATTTTGAAGCCTTTAATTTCTAATGTGGATTAAACTCAAATTTGCTCTTCGATCAAAAACCACAGGAAATTAAAAATTGAAAAAGAATTAAACAATAAATCACCCCGTTTAAGTGCGCGACAATTTTTGTGATGGCACAAAAAAATTGTGGCATCACAAAAAATTTAACGTTCGTCGAGTTTTTTCGTTAAAAAACAAATTTTTTGTGACATCACAAAATATTTGTTTTCCTTAGTTTTTTGTGATATCACAAAAATTGTCGCGCACTTAAACGGGGTAAATAAATCAAATATATTTTTTCAATGTCAGGAGTGAACAGGTGGTCAAGTGGCGAACACACTGGACTTCCACTGAGAAGACCCGGGTTCGATCCCCTCTTCTGACAAAAACTCGTTGAAAGTTTTGTGCAATTTCAACTCATTTGGCACCCCTTCGACGACTTTCTATAGTAATGTGACGTTTGATGGACACAAGTCATTGATGACACCGTCAATTCAAGCGATAATGGTTCATTGTAAACTTCATACTTTATGTGGAATTCATGTGGAAACGAGCGCGAATCACATTTTTAGTGAATTTATAAAATGCAGCATTTTTCCAGTTTTACCTTTTTTCGTAAAAGTAAATGATAACGACCGTTTTGTTTTTTACTATCAAGTAAATGACGTCACGCTATTTTAGAAACTTTTCGAACCCCTCCCAAAAACGCTCCCTAAGAACCGTAACGTTTTCTTGAACCTCCTAACCCCTTACAGCGTGGCGTCATTTATGAGCAGCAGATCAAGCTACTATTTTCCTTACTTTAAATAGAGGCCACACTCTCCGTTAAAGAGGAGCCGTTAGTTACCTTTCACCAAATCTGAACTTACCTCCCGAAAAGTATTGAAACGACGCGCCGTTTCAGTCATATACAAAGGATCGGTTGCACCATCTTGAAATTATTTAGGTTTCGTTCAAGTACAATAAATAATACTAATGCGTACATTCTCCTCGGCTAGAAAACGGGTTGAGGTTTTTAGGATGGACAACTTATTAAATTTCTTCCAATACTCGTACGGATCCCTTCTTCTGATTTTCAAATGGGCTTACCACATCTTGAACTTAATACGCCAGCTTTTAATCACTGTAAGTGTAATTAAAAGAAGTCAACAACATGCCCACCTGCTGATTTGCTCAGATTTTCTAATTTACATAACAGCGTATACAGCTATTCACCATCTTCATTTTATCGTTATCGTTTTGGGAATAGTGTCATGCAAATTGAAGAATTTCTCAGAATTTGCCCCGAAAAATTATAAATTCAAATTTCACTAAAGTGACAAGCTAACTTATAGAACAGAAAATACGTTGCATTTATTTCAGAATGTCATGTATACCTTCGTAATACGTCTGTGCACAGTATCCGCAGGGACATTATAATTAAAATAAATGAGATTTCATTTTGCATCCAATGCATGTCACTTTTTATTTTTTCTCTTGCTCTTCGTACTCGTACACATCACAGAATCTCATGAATTTTGACACAAACATCATCATATAGATTGTTGATAATTTCCAAAGTTTTATTTTCTGAATGTAACAGAGAAAGAAACATTTAATTAGCATAATGACCTTAGAGAGTTACATCTAGACTAGAGCCACAGGCGAGCGATGTATTCCCATTCGTCATAACAGCAATTTGGAAGTAGTACTGTGCTTTACGTGCTTTGCTCTTTAAATGTGAAAATGAACATAAAAAAATTGAATTAGGCGAGCAGAAGCACGTGAATTGACTTCGACTAAAGTCACTTCAGTTCATTATTACATAGGGCTTACATGGTATCAAAATTCATACAGCGAAATCCAAAGAATTAAGAAAACAAAACTTCAAAATCATGAAGATCATAGAGTTGTAATCAAGTCCATTCAACCAATTTTCGGCGGCGCACCATGAAAAACTTGCTCCCGTCTTTGGGACGGGTCGGGTCCCTTGACTTATAACTGTGTAATGAAAAAGTCTACATAAATGTGGATAAAAAGTTGAGGCCTCGAATTTTTGTGTGATTTATTGAGCCGAAGTAAAACTGACGTCAATAAAGAAGCGCGAAGAAGATACTTTTGATTTTCACCCAGAACTATGCTCATTCATACTCTATGTTGAGAGGCGATTAACTCAATATTTCAATTAATGGGAATAGCTAGGTGTTATCGGTTTTTCTTAATTTATACCCCATTTTAGACACGATTGACTCGATATTTCATCAGTAGAAGTTAGATTTCTAGATTTATCAATTAACGCAGAATGTCTTATTCACACTTTTCATTTTCAAACTTTTTTTAACCTAATTTTTAAAGGATGAGTCCGACTGCGACCAATATCAATAGGGTTCGTATTTGAGTGAAGGCGCATCATCCAACATCACACTCATCCAGATCTAGCGAGATTTACTCATCTTATCGTAACTTTTCATAAAATTTTTAACTTTCCATTTTTGCAGCTCCCACCACCCTCACTCCCAAAGTCTCGGATAATTATCCGATTTGGTTCGATTAGATACTGACATCCGCATTTTCTGGCGTAAGACCCTTGACTAAAGTCAAGGGAACGTCACTAGGCTTTCATGGATTCGGTTCAATTGTAACCGATTTCCACCATTTATTTCGGATCGGGGAAGCTTTTCGTTGGGAAATTTGAATTTATTAATTAGTCATTGCTCTTTCATGTCATAGTTGTTGATATTGTCAATTTCGTATTCGAATGGTAAGGCTAGTACACAGATCGTGAAAAAAGGCTGATAAACATCTGAAAAACAAACAACCTAAAAAATAACTGAAAAATAAAGATAAAGTGAGGAAGGAGAAGAATCTAGCTGTTTGAAGTATGAACGAAGCTTTGATAACATGAACATAGTTTTCGAAGTCGATTGAAGGATAAATAAGTATTTTGATAATTTTTTAAAAATTTTGGCAGTAAATTGAATTTGTCGGTAGTTAAGTTGGGAAATTGAACCTTTTCAATTCATGTGAATCTACATCTAAATCGAGGAGGTAACGTCTGGCAAAAATCTGTCACAACAATTCAATTTCCATACTATTACACAGAAGAAAAGCGCCACAGGCCGTATAGATCAATCGACGTAAGGTCACCTGCAAAGTGTAAAATAAAACTCTCTCCAGGTGCGTAGATTGGGGACACAGACCACGCACAAAAAACATAAATTTACTGCCAAAAAGCATTGAAAATACTGCCTTAGAAAATAGATGCATATTTCCATCAAATGAAGTAATAGATTTTACCATTAAATGCTAAGCTATAGTTTAAATGGAATTGGAATTTGACTACGTTTTGGACATTATAGAGTCTATCAGCGCTGATAGATTTAACAGCTGCGAATTATATTCACCAAACTTAATTGCGTTCAATTTTTCAGTACTTTAGCGACCTCACGGGGTATATGTTGCTACCATCAACTATTATGAATAGCACGCTTTTTGAGTAGCCACTGCTGTAATTTTGTATCCCAATTAATACAAATTTATTTCCATTCCTTGTATAAAGTTTTCATACAATGCCAGTGTAGAGGTAGAATGGAAAAATATTTTTTTCAGATTTTTCACCGCTATGCATTGTGCAAATTCCTCGATAAATTGTCACGTAATTTTAAAGGGCCATAAACATTGAAATTTTGCAGTTTTTAAATTGCAACTCTTACAACTGTTGGAACAAGTTTACTTTATGTGGAATGAACATTAATTAGTAGTAAAAGAAAAATTACCGAAGCTCTTCTAGCACAAGAATACATTGTAAGAGAACCAAGCCATTTTATAGTCACTATAAAACATGAAACCGGCTTGGTATACCTAACCTCCTATACAGACTCAGCTATAAGTTAATGGCCATTTTTGTTCGATAAGTTGATCACCCTGTTGTGTATTGTGCTATATACCATAGACGCCGAGTCTCATTTTCAAATAAAATAAACGGAAAAGAGCTACGCTATAGCTTAACAAACAAAACAAAACACATCAAGACAACGAACTTTAATCTTGTTTTACGATTGAATTGAATTGCGAACTCGATTGGGAGATGGATGCTTATTTATGTTTTATTATATGGTTCGTCACCCGTATATATCTCTACCATCTATAAAAAAAACCCCACTGATACAAAACGAAAGGTGAAAATTTATTTTCATTTTAATTTTATACTTTATTTAAGAGAAGCTCTGTTTGTCGTATTGATCAGGAACGGCTTTGAACAAGAACAAGCAATCATGCTCGTGCAGTGTTCTTACGGTCATTTAATCTTTCAGAAACGGGACAGTCATCTGTGATGACGAAAATAAACGATTAGCTGCACGTAGCATTCATTATATAGAAAAACATGTATTTCAACAAATGAAGTAGTAGATCCGTATGAAACACATAACGAAACGCTTCGAACAAACGAAGTATCTGATTCAATATTGCGATACGTCTGCCCCATCTCTGTGGTGTAGAAACACAATTCGTATTACTAAAAAAAATGTTATTGAGATCCGACAAGTTTCGTAAACAAGCTCGGAAAATCTACCTTACCGATGCACAAACTCTCCTTATCTTCCATTAATTTCGTTGGAAATTTCAGTGTTTAACTTTTTATTGTTCAGATGAACACATACATCTAGATGAATGAAATTATTTGCCTTTACGCTTCGTTGTTTCAATTCACCTATAAACACAAGTACCTGTCTCTCTTCAAAAGAAAATTGTTGGATGTTGAAACACCAAACTAATTAATGATCAAACTCATCATGGTATGTATCATCCTGTTAAACGTGAGAAACCATAATTTTGATGTACATTTGCAATTATGTATACGTTTTACGGTTGACTTGGCAGTGTGAGCTTTAGAATTTCAGCCCTCAGACCATACAACTTATTCAAGCTGAACAGAGTATTGATTACACCAAGCACAAAACTCCTCAGTACAACTTCTTACTGTCCGCCATAAACTGAACAACACCAATGTGAAAAAGTTTTTTCGTATCATATTGCATAACTTCAACCGGCGTTTGTGTTTGTACTCGCATATTTATTAAGCACTTAGGTATATGTGAATGGCACTTGACGATAATTAAACACAAGTTCTGTTTCTTCTTTCTCTGTTTCTGCGTTTGCAATAGTTCAGTGGGTGGTGGATTGTATATTACGTTTCTGACGTCGCACTTTGAGTCGCACTGACTAAAAGACGCTAAAGACTTAATATTATTAAGTAGGAAGAAAACAATTTCGTTTCATCGAAATAAACTTCTATCATTCCGTTTTGTTTACATGGTGTCTTAATATGTGTTATCTCTGAGCCGACGGAAAATATTTCTTTGTTTGGACATTCGATTTTATGGAAATAAAAATGTCAGTCGTAGAAACGAAGTAACAATTCGATGTAACAGGATGCCAATTGGTGTGTCGACTTGGTAAGTCGGTATCAAGGAATCTAGCACCGAGCGAAAATGCTACACTAGGGTGGACTTTCGCGCCCATACAGATGAAAGTTGATTTTGGTTTCCATCAACATTGAATATCAGAGTACCTGAAAACTGGAAACGGGTGCGAACTCGATTTTCAAGGTCTTTGGAGAAACTGCAAATTGGAAATGGTTTTTAGAGAAACTGAAAATGGGAAAGAGGAAATAAAACCAAAGAAAATGGATTTTCCTTTTACGAATTGAAACCAAAACAAAAGGAATTTTCCTTTTACGAATTGAACTCAACAAAATGAATGCCACTGACCTTCGTTGCTCAAGTTTCTGAGGATCAATACACTCGGTTTCGGATCTAGTCAGCAGCATCGTTCCATCATTCCTCGCTAGCACTGGACGAAGCCACAACTGAAGCATTGAGAATGTTATCATTAATTTCTCAATCAGACATTCTGCCGGAATCACAACCGACACCTTTCCATTTTCGTCTTTGGGTGCTTCGCTAGATAAACCAATCATTTCGCATAGCAGTGACACCATGGCAGAAAAGCCTGTGAAGTCCCATTAATTCTCGAACCTACTGGGTGCAACCGCTCGGATGAAAAAAAACCAGGCAGCTTAACATCTGGGTACCTTGGAAGTTGGTTGCATGGAAGTGTAAAGCCCTCCTCATTCCGTCCTTTTTGCCATCGAAATTTTGGGAACATTTAGAGAAGACGACCAGAAACTTATTAAGCTACTCGGTGAACTAATGCAAAATGTCACTGGCGAAAAGCGTTCAACGAGTTTCTTTAATTCAAAGAATCATTGTCGCAATCCCGAGAAGAAATACGGCGGAAATCATCGACATTGTTTCGACAGACTTCAGCTTAGAGGATATAGATGACAAGAAATACTTGAAAGAGATTGCGCCGAAGACTTTCAGTCAATATTGCTATGATATAATTGACAAATGTGCTTTTTTCGATTCCGTTTTTTCGTCTTTTAAGGCTGAGGATTATATTTGTCATCTTGATCTCAGATAGACGTGTGCATTATGCTGATGGTTAAAATGTGTTTGATATATAAATGCAAATTATGAGTGGAAGCATAGCATCACACACCAAACACCAACATGGTATTACAGGGATTCATTCATCGAATTTTCGAAAATCTTCTCCTCATAGTCAATTAAACGCCTCTTCGCTCTACCCACGTTATATTAAATTGGAGCTTGTTGACAAAGTGGTGCTTATATCATCAATGCCATAGACTACTTCAATCAGAAACGGTCTGCTGATTTGTAATGCCAAATCAAATTTCATGATACGATTGGCTGATTTAACTTTGAAAAGTATTGATGCTCACAACTGTGATGCTTACATTTGCATTTTGTACAGTTTGGACCACGAATTGCGGCAGTATTTATTGACTGATTCCATGAAGAAGCTGAACGTTTGCTTCTTCACACTATTGTGATATTTGTAGATATGATTTACAGCGACAATAGAAAATGTGGTGCTAGAAACGGCACCGGAACTGTGGTTTTTCGAATTGAATTTAATGGTAATTTGTTTGGTAAGACCATGGGTGTGATTGTAATTCCGGGTGAAACAAATTGGTTAAGAAGAAATTTCGAGATAAAACATTCAATTTGCAGTAAATGAATGAATATCGTTAAAAAGACCATAAAGCGATCGGGGCACATTCAGTCGGAAAGTATTTACAATTCATCTGTATTTAGGCAAGGGAAGGGGACATCCATAAAAGAGAATCTGAAATAACACTGAAACTGTTGATTTTTTATTGTTCTTAGGGTGGAGGAGGTCTGCGAATTCAAAGGAACTGTTGATGGGATTTGTGAAACAAGAAATTGCGATTAATTGGTGAGAGTAGTTTAAGCCAATCAGCCTCAAATCAGTAGTGTCTTCACTACGATTTCGAGAGACTGTCAATTTATCAATTGACAAATTTTTAATGGAATTCAAACCAATTTTTCCAATTACTCCCGACGTTTCTGTGTCAACAGCAATGAAAATAAACTGATCGGTCAAGTCCCTTTAATGATAGATTTTCCTCTTCTCTGCTTGTTTTGCCGCATGAACCACGCGTTTTGATGCTGAATGCAGATATGACAGTGCAAAAGTGTCGCAGCATGTGAAGTTCCAGAGCAATGATCGACCTCTTGCCCAAGAGAATAAGAGTTAAATCATCTGGTCGTTTTCCGTCTCGTCGTTTTCCATCTGGTCGAGAACAGCCTGGGAGTTTCCAAATTTATGGGACTTCAGCAGTCTTCAATGATCGTTGAAGAATATTGTTTGCCGCTGCATGTCTCGAACTCGTTTCTTCTGCATTCACACATGATAGACCAGACCATGATGACCGTATTTATTTACTCGTTCTCCACAGACGCAGATATGAGGTTTTACAATCGGTGCTCTCAATTTTAGGAACAGTGCTACTCTGAACTCGTCGTTGGACAGATGAGTTCCAAATTGTGGTGAAGGTAATGTTTGCAGCCAGGCACCAGATTCGCACATGAAATTGGCTAGAAATCATCAGCTTTATTCACCAAAGAACTTCGGATCGAATCGATTTGGTTATCTATGTCGTTACATTTCCAAATTTTCTGAACATTTCGCAACTCCATTTATGGTAACTCACCAAACTTACCACACCAAAGGCTTCTAATCTAGCTGGGTCAATCTGCAGATAGCATCAAAATAGCCCATTACATTAATGCAAAGAATTGCAATATTATGTGTTACACAATGGTGTAATCTAGCTTCCGCTTTTTAATTAACCTTTATCGGTTTTCCATAATGTATTTGATGAAATGTAGTTCGCTAATTTAATTGCAGTTGAGTGTACCATAAAAATCGATACTTGTCACTAGTGTACAAAGCGAAGCGTAATAATTGTGCGTTAAATTAATTTCTGTAACTTTTTCGAGTCGTTTTCAATTCAATGCCATACTCTTGTTCAAAAACATTTTTAATTATTTAAATTCAATTCAATTTTTATTTCGGTCTAAACTCACAGCATAAATTCGATTTCCATTGAATCGACCAAAACCCTTCGCATTTTTATATATCTGTGGATTTCTACCCCATCCCCTGCGTGTTTGCGATTTTCACGATTTTCCATTTCATATAAAAAAATATTTTCAAACATAAAACTCCATAGAAAGCATGTGAGAAGGATACATGAATGTGAACGTGAATTACAACTCTCATGTTGAACTTTATGTTGGAATTCATGCTTCAGAATAAAGCAGTGTTGTATAACAAACACCGTGTAGGAGAAAAAAAACCCTCGATCCAATGGCTTCATTATAACTAGCAATCATTGCTGTGGAAAATGTCTGTATTTTACTTAAACAAAGATAATGTGTACATGTTGTTTTTCACTTTAGGCATAAGCTCGTGGTTCAAAAGCTCGTTTATAAGTCAAACAAAAGTTTGATATTTTTTTCGATTCGCGAGATTAATATTTTAATGGAATTTTACCTTTCGGGCCACTTTTTTTTAAATGAAAATGTATTGTGTCGCCAAGAGGCGCCGTTTTTTAAGTAGTTTTTTTCCTACATAGAAAGCCTATCCTATTTTGAACGTAGTATCAAAAGCTCTTAGTCGATTTGGATTAGTTTGTAAAATTGCTCCAGTGCATAAAATCTTGTTGCTAACCTTGTCTCTAAACGGAAATTTATCGCATACGATGTGTTACCAACCTCGGCTTCGCCTCGCGTTGTCAATTTTCACATCTATTGCGCAAAATTTCCATTTAGGCACAGGTTAGCAGAATAGCTTTTTTGAATGCAAACTATGATGATTGGCCCTAATGTTTATTTTAGATAAATTATCGGTTTTCCATTAGCTTGCCATTATCGTAAAATTTAATGACATTGTCGACTGCTCCTACCAGCTTATGTTAATAAAAATTTTACATTTTTAATGTAATGGAATTCATTGAAAATAAAAATTTGCATAAAATCAATAAAACCCAGCCGACTTTTATTTGCTCCAAAGAAGGCTTTACAATTTGACCTTTTTTTCAAATTTATACTTTAGTCAAAATCGATGAAATTCATCGGGGCGACACGCGCAAAAAAGAGTTGCAAAACTGATTGTTTCAGTAAAAGTTAATTTCACAATTATCTGGTAATCTTTAGTTGACCCGCAATGTGAACTGTTCGAAACTGTTCTAACTTCATACAAAAATATTGCGTACTCCCAAGGTTAACTGTGCTAACTGTTCGAAGTGAAACACAGCTTTCGAACAACAGTTAACGCAGCGGGTAAAAATTGTTTCAATATGAAGTTAACACAGTTACCGCTCCAGCTACACAATAGATTTTTATCACACTTGTGTTATTGCTATAACGAGGTATAGAGTGTCTCACTTCATTATAACACTGTTATATTTTATCGTGTGTAGCGCCGTACCCGCGAAGCTAACTTGTGCTAAATTTCACGAAGTAAAACACTCTATACGACTCTAGAGAGGCGAGAGGGGCAATGACTGGCCAAAATGGTGGCAAATCAATTCCTTATTTACTTAAAAGTTGCGTGTGCTTTCACTCTGCATTTCCTCCTAGGGTGCTTAATCAATTACTCGAGTCATTAGACTTTTGTATGGATGACTATTCGACTGTTCGTAGCTATGGACGCCAACAACAAAGTGGATTCATCATGTTTATAAGATATACTACAATTGACCTGTATAATCACCTGTTGATTGGTTAATTATTATGCAATCAACCAGGTTATTTCTCCTTCACTGAATTTTGATTGTATGGTTTTTGCCGAATCCCATTACGATCAATAATACAACTTATTATTATCTAAAGGTTTGTTCACTTTTCTGCATGATGTAATAATGGATCACATTGGCAGCGGCCGCTGCGGCGGAAGTCATTCATCCACTATTTTCTTCACGGCACCTACGATCCAAAAGTGATTGCTATGAAAACCTGAAATTGTTGTAAAGTTTTTGATTGGTTTTTCGTCTCAGTTCTCATTTTCTGTTCCTTTCTCCGACGTCGACATCGAAACTCAATGTATATCGAACCAATCGGCTATCGAGACATTATTGCAGTGAAAGAACGGTTCATCGTCTTTACAATTTATCGTTAATACATCATGGCGCCACGGTAGTGTGGGTGCCGTGACGCAAGTAAGTCCACACAACAAAAAATTTCACAAATTTTTTTTTTAGAGACAAGGAACAGCAACTTTTTGACTTTTCCCCCTTAGCTCGGAGTGCCCCCAGATATTTTTAACGTAATATAGGATTCAATAAGAGTTCAACGACGTATCGCACGTCGAAAAATATTAAGATTTGGCCGAGATATGAATTTTCAAACTTTAAGAACTTGTACTGAAAAAGAAGAAATCATTTTGAGAAATCTGCAATCGCCTACGTTAGTTAGGTGTTTTCCAGTAACTTTTAAACGTTTCCGTATACCTGCCTGAAATTTTGGCTATGGGTCAAGCTCGGGCTCTAGATGGAAATAATGACGAGCTTATTTGGGAGCTATGGCTCCTGGAACCTTTCATACAATTGCCATATGAAGTGAATTCATGATGAATGAATGTGTGTATGTGTTGTAGCAAATAATTTCGTTGAACATATGAGCTGAATGAAAGTTGAATTGTGGGCAGCTTTTTTTGCTGTTGTGTGATTATAAGAGTTGGTAAAAAATGTTTCAATTATGTTTTTAGAGGGAGGTAAGCACTGTGGGGGTGTTCGAAAATAATAAAATCAAGTTATACGTCCAAAAGAACTGATATCAGTAAACCCTCAAAGGGTAAATGTGACGCAAGTCCTTCCATCTTTACTTCCAAAAGAACTGATATCGTTTTGGGTAACGCATTCTGTGCATGAACGCAGTAATTTTTATCAAGAAAATCTCACCAAAGAAAAGAAGTTCGATTTGCGAAGCTGGTGTTAGTTGCGAAATTGGGCGTTCTTGTCATTCGATGAACCCCATTTTGCAACTTGTTGCATAAATAACTATTTATGATATCAAATAAGGAGGTAACAAAAAACCTTATCTGTATGCATTCGTGAGTGGTAGGAACAGAAAACGTTTGCAAGTTTGTTTCTATATGTACACGAAATGTATAAAAATATTTGCATAACATTCAAATGCAATGTAATCAAAAGATGAGTCAAAATCAAATCAAACTTTGTCGATGTTTTTCACATTTTCGAATGAGAAAAGTTTTTACGTGAACACGATCATCTACGACAACCAAGTAAAGACATAATAATGTGTTCCCGTACGCAGTGCGACTCAATCAATCTCTATTTCATGCCAGGCTTTTGTTTTTCTATTTCGTTTTGGAAATTTATTTTTCAACCGGAAACCTTTCCCCGGATAAGCTTTTATTTATTTCTAAACAATTTATGTTCCATAATAAATTATCAAAATGAGTTTTCCAAAATGAGGAAAAGCGACCGATTAAAAGAATGCTTAGTAAGCCCGAAAACATTAGCCTGTCGTCATCGAGACAAACATTATTAATCAACGGAAAACGTTTGATATGCATTCTTAAAATATTAACTGCTTTAATTAATCGAAAAATCGTACCCTTTTATCATTTTCATTGAGTTCGCATTGTCCCAAATAACAGCATGTACACAGCAAAAGGTACAGGGTGTTCCATCGAGCTTACACAATTGAGTGAAGCAATATATTCGTTCGGAAATTATATTTGCTATGCAGTCTTCAGCAGATCTGGTTATATAAACCATAGGCATCATTCACAAATTACGCACGCTACTATGGGGGGTTGACGAAAGGCGTGCGGAAGCGTTTCTGGTGAGGAGGTCTAATGATTTTTGTGTTTTTTTACAACTAAAATTTCCTTTTAACTGACTTTTAAATGAAACAACAGAACCGAAATATCGACGGCACGAGCATATTCGTGAATACATTATCGTTTGCACTGGAGGAAAATAAGTGTAGAAGCACCAGCGTCATGAATAACGATGCATAGCTTTCAATCTGAATCCTTCATTATTTGATTGTTTGATAGGTGGGGGTGGCAGCGAGTCGCCCGTGAGCAGAAACTGAAACAGAGAGCAACGTCTCTGTTCACAGCAATGACAATGATGATCATAACATTTGAATATTTGGAGCATGCACATGACGCGTCATGACGGTGCAGGGCCGTAGCTACATGGGTCGAAGGTGAGATGAACTCACCACAGAAAGTCTAGAGCTTACCCTGAGAAAATTTCATTTTGATTCTGTCAGAGCCGTTTTATAATTTTCTGCTGCAAAAAGAAAACATTTCTCGAAAATTTCAACTGAGGCACGGAACCATTTTACCAATGATCCCTAAGCTTTTAAGCAAAACCGTTCTTCAAAAGCTTATTTTCTTGATCTAAGGAAGTTTTACATTTTGGACGACAATGTTTTCCGGCTATAGGTCACAATCGTAGGTTGTACGCACTTAGAATCAATTGATAAAGTTTTCCATCATCAGTGCAGTGGCACAAACTTTTGGTACTTCTAGTAGGGAAGGGGGTTCAAAAATCAATGTTTTCGGCGTACGTAATTTGTGAATGACCCATACGTCGTCCAAAGCCCCATGGCTATCAATGGCAGGGATAATGTAAACTCGCATGGCGAATTGTTCTAAGTGGATTTTTGCATTTTTGAGTCTTCCTATCTTTGTGTCAGTTCAAATGGAAAGGACTCTTGGAGGTGCATTCTCCTATCGAATCCAACAAAAACGACTAGAGCGAAGTTTAAATTTATGTCACATTAAATGGGTGTTACGAGCTAGTAGCACACACATATAATTATAGTGAATGGACGCTGCCTTTCATTTAATCTACTTCACGGTTATACTGTTTAGAGTATTTTCTCTCATCCGTTCACTCTACATTGTATACACCACACCATGTTCGTATCCAATTCACCCATAGTCATAATCCTTCACTAATTAGGATCTGGCTATATACTGTAAATAACGAAATACCGAAGCGGAATACAATGGAAATGTGTTGAGAGACTTGTAACCATGCTTTTGGTGCTGCTGGTTTCTAGTCAATGGGAATGTATTATGAAAGAACGGGCCGCAACATTAAATTGGGAAACAAAAAGCTTGTTATAAGCTTTATCGGGTATTGGGAAATGTTGTGGAATTCTACGGCGTGGTTTACTATTATGTTATACAAAATGATAAATGGTAAATTGTGACGGTGTATTTTATGATAATTTATGAAAATTTTATTGTAAATGAATAGAGATGAGTTCGGTAAAATTTGTTTGTGGTTGGACGATTATTAGATGCTTACGTTTGCTTGACAAGAATTCCGTTGGATTACCATTCATTTGTGACAATTGGATCAATTTTATAAAAGGCCGCAGTACAACAAGAAAGAATGGAATCTAATTGCGAATAATTGGAAATTTATATGCATGAGAAAATTAGACAATATCAGAACTAATAACAACACCTGAACATGAACATTCATTTTCATTTATTCTGTTCATTCACATTCAGCATCAGAACTTTTATTTTTCCATTTAGTAGAACATCGACTTAATGTGAATTTATCCTGATTAGCAAAACCATTCTACCTGGTTACTTACGTACGGTTGCGTCTAATAATACACAAATTTCAATTTGTCTATTGTAATCTATTGCAAGTTCCTAGAAATATTCCTTTGGCCCGATGAAACACAATAAAATACTTCGATGGAAAGAATGTGCTCACAATAGAGAATGCCATTTGTCTCTACGGAGAAAGAGTTTTTCACTACGTTACACGGTTTGTTACCTCCACGCTCCACGTCAATACAAATGCAGTTTGGTGCATTGTAATACTTGAACATCAACCATATCACTGTCACAATATACATTCTTCCGAATCAGCTCTGAACCTTTTGATCATGAAATGAAAAGCTGAAATGGAAAAAGGAAATCACATTCTTGCAGTTTTTCTCGATCTGAAACGAGCCTTTGAGACCATTGCCATGAAGTTAAGGAAATACGGAATCCATGGAAACGAATTGGAATCGTCATTCACACGATATATTTTGTGGAGAATTATGGGCAGCAGAAATTTTTTTTCGAAAATCCATAGTTCTTTCCTGTGAGACGTGGTCCTTAACGCAAAGACAAGAATCGGTGCTCAACTGTTTCGAACGTATGAAGTACTGAGATCGATTTGCGGACCAATAAACGAACAAGGAAGATGGAGGATAAGAACGAACAGAGAACTGGTCGAAATCTTTGGGAAAGACACAATTGTCGGGGCGGTCAAATCAGCGAGACTACGATGGGCAGGACACGTAGCTCGAATGGATGATAGCCGAATTCCGGAGAAAGCCCTAGAGAAATGTTTTGACAACAGAGCAAGAGGCAGACCCCGGAAGAGATGATTGGATGGTGTGGAAGAAGATTCGCGAAAGTTGGGAGTCAGTCAATGGAGAAGTTCGGCCTCGGATAGGCCAGGGTGGATACAAGTTGTGGAGTCAGCCAAAACGCGCTTGGGTTAGTACGGCTGCTAAGTAAGTAAAAATAGTTCTTTCAGAAACGTTACCAAAATTGTGTAATTGGTAGTCTAGTGGTAATAACTTGTCCATAAACTCATTTTAAGGGCTTCAGAGCAATTTCACGTCTACAATATAAAATTTCCTATAATCCTTTTTTGTTTACTCGACTTATTGGTCAAAAACGATTTTGGCAGACCTCTACGGAAGTAACGAGCTACAACTCGACCCGATCCCTGACACAATGGTCCCGAAAAGTCTTATTTCGTTCGATGTTTTCGCGACATTACTCCAAAAACCAATGAAACGTAAGATTTTGTTTCAATTGAAGTGCTTTGAGTATCGGTAAATTTTAAGTGATACAATTTCCTTTTTTCAAGTTTTATCGAGCTTCTACATTTACTTGCTGTTTGTATGCATGTCACGAGTGTTTTTTTGTGTCTTCGTGGAAATGAAAAGCGAGGGGGTAATTCCACTTTTCAATTGCAAAAATTTATATTTAATTTTGCACGAGACATTTGAATCATATTTACATTCAGTGGTGAAGCCCTGAGTTCTTCGTAAGAGTTCAAAATAATTGTGAGAACCAAGGGGCCTCTCAATAGAAGAAAGTGACAAGTTAAAATGAGAAATCATATTTTCAATGTGTGGGTGCCGTTTTAGTGTACATACAGCACATGAGATCTGAATAATGAGCCATTTGTTGTTCAGTAGTGTGGGTGATATAAATTGTCCGTTGAATTTCACTCATAATTACTCTATCGTTCTTTACCTCTATGGTGAGAACTATTTTTAGACCCGTACGAAGTACGAGGGTCTCATGCCGCCATTTTGGATTTGGTGTTT
This sequence comes from Phytosciara flavipes, assembly GCA_026413405.1. Taxonomy (NCBI): domain Eukaryota; kingdom Metazoa; phylum Arthropoda; class Insecta; order Diptera; family Sciaridae; genus Phytosciara; species Phytosciara flavipes. The sequence continues at coordinate 5,481 of JANTFA010106668.1, read as the reverse complement.
TTCGCTTGTATTTTGAGCAAATTTCATCCGAATTTCGTAAATTTTTTTCGCTTGAAAGGTAGTGATGGCCGATAGCCACCATTTTAGGTTTTAATGTTTTTTGTCTATTTCGCAAGCAAATGTCACCTGACTTTGATGAATTTTTTTCAGAGTTCAGTTTATAAATGAGACTTTGGCTGTAAGCAATTTTAACAAGGGATGAATTTAAATAAACTGATTGAAAGAAACATTGCAGGGCAGTTCTGTAGAGACCTAACTATATACCGTCCTCTACTCGTACGGGTCCCCCTTATGTTTTTCTTATCTTCCAAGTTAATGGTTTCGGTTTTTTCTTCATTTTTAATAAATGAATCTAGACATTCACAAATTAGCGAAGCAACGGCATCACATTGTCATTTTTATTTTCTTTCATCTAAATTACTTCGACGTCTAGCTTTCAACGTTACCATGCACATACCTTCATGTAACGGTTATGCCGTGCAGTTGTTCCATACTGATGAGACAATTTTTACCATTCTTAAAAAACTTGTGTGTATCACGTATTTTGCTGAGTAATATTGCCATTTCGACCACTCTTGTTCGTCTCTCTCATCGTAGTTCTTCGAAAAAGCTCCCCCGTATTTTCCCCTTAAAAATTGACACAAATATTCTTTTTCCAAGCACATTTGCATCGTTTTTGACAATCTAATCTATGGTGCTTTTTTTTTGTTCAAGCTCCAAACATTTATTATGTACAGGAAAATCTATGAAATGAATATTATACCTCAAATCGTGATCATGGGAAAAAAATCGAAATTTAATACGCCTGTGTCAATAAGATAAAGATGTTGTTGGCTGGTAATTTTGTCAAGCTTCACTTCCTACGGAATTTTTTAATATTTAAAAGGAAAATTCCTTCACCAGATATAATAACAAGTTAGGTGGAAGTGTTCAATTTCCCAATTAAATCAGTGGGTTTCGTTTGGCCCAGTTTTTTTTTCGTTTCAGAATATTGGCAAATCTCTTGGACAGTTATTAACATGCTATCTCTGTAATGATTTGTCATCGAATGGAACATTGTTAATTGACTTTCCACCAACAGGTGTGTTACTTCAATTTAGTTCTGAATTGGTTGAAAGTTGAACCAACGCACTCCCAAGCATGAGTGATACTCTCAATAGAGTGCTGAAACTGGACAGTTGACCAAAAAAAATTTGAAACTGTAAAAAGAATTCGGAAGGAGTTTTTACATAAATTAGTGAATTTCGCTTGGAGTCTCTCTGGTCGAAACCTTAAGATTCGGTCAATCGAATTATCTGTCGACATCGGCTACATAAAGCATCTGGCTGTCGTGGTCTCGGCCTCATTGGATTCAAAGAAAAATTAAACGAAAGAAGTGAAAGATTATGAATCATTGGACGAAGCCTTAAGCAAAAAAAATAAAAAAAATAACCACAAGAAACTGTTTCGCATCAGAGCCGCGTTCACCTGAATCGTATTTTTTTTTTTCATAGAAATCTTTGGGGAGAACACGCGCAACTATTATATTTGCTCTGCGGTGACACATTGCCATCGATTATTTTTTATACACGAAACCTTTCGATGAACATCATAATACTGTGTAGCTGTACTCATCAAGATTTTTTTTTTGTATTGATAGCCACGATAATTGTTGCGAAGAGTAGCTCGTCGCCATCATCCGCGTTCAATCTTAATTACGAATAAAGATGACACAGCTATCGAATGAATGCTATCGACAAAGGCGACTAGGGATGTGTTATTTGGTTAAATTTAATGTATACCTTTAAAAATATAAAATTCCGATGAAGATCTTGTGATTATAAATATGTCTTATTTCCAACGATTACAATCCAATCGACGTTATTCCCGTTTCTCGATAGAGGAATAGTAGGGCCCACTCTATGGACTCTAACTTCCGAGCCGAAGATCCGATTTTGACAAACTTTTTTTTCCTGGATTGGTGTAATCAATACCTTTTATTTGTACCATCTATGAAGCCGATAATATATGTGATAAACCTTGACCAGGCCTCGAAAATAGCACTATTTCGACCGCAACTTTGGATCGGCTACGGATACGGGTCTAAAAATTGGCGCGGTGGGCCAGCGAAATTGATATGTCAGGTAGCGCGCCTCCGCTAGCCCTCTACAACAAGCCCAAGTTTGATCTTTAGTGTTACTGCATAGTCTCGTTATTGACAAAAAACCGAATTTTCAGATTTTGACATGGTGACCTTTCGAAATATCCAGCTCCGGGTAGGGAATACTTGAGAGCCTGGGATAGAGCGTTTTTAAATCACCATAAAAGACCCTATCACTATCCACAATAGACATTTGAAAGAGGCAGTTGAAGTTGCTTTAAAATGGAAACCGATTTCGTCAATTTATTAAATGAAAGGATTTCCGAATATTTCATCAAGTCGAATGTTTGGCATACATTGTGCGTTGGTCAACGTAAATTATATATTTCACTCGTTGTCCCACAAACATTAATCCATGCGTGCATTTTATAGGTACCGAAACAACGGCAACGAAAGATAAAATTAAAGTTCACTGATGAACTCTATTTCAAATGTGGTGTTTCACGATTTTTGGAAATTTAATTGAAATTGCAACGAGCTTTATTTACTTATGCGTGTTTGACGGAACAGAAACCCGAAAATCAATTCAAAGTATATTACTCGAAACATCCATTTCGTCGAAATTCGGTGCTTGAATTTTCCATATTGACTATCGGAAAAGTGGAACAACATGTTTTGTGATTCAGCAGTCGCTGTGGTTTGTAACTCGTGTCGCATACAAATGAAAATTTAGAATTTGTATTTCAGTGACCAGCCGCAAATTTATTAAGCTTCTACATCCAATGACCAAAGGGTCTGTTCATGCCTGGGTTGTCATTTACCTCATTTTCCCTTCTCAATTTGATATGACAGCGACCCCTAAATCGACTCGGATCGAATTTTGCAAATAGAAAACGTTAATCAGTGATAAAAAATGATTCGTTTTCTGCAACGCGCCCCAAACATTTTGACAATTTTGCATTTTGACCCCCCTAACGAACACGTAAAAAGGTTTCAATTTCAGTCCATTTAAATTAACGACCTACCAAATGTTGGAGGACTCCAATACTTATTGCACTCAATGTAAATGTATTCGATGGCTAATGCAATCAGAAATCAAATATAACATTCAAAAGTAAGCTTAACCCACTTTGTGGAACATGAAACTTTCGAAGCATTGCTACTCAGCTGAAAAAACTGTTAGACAAAATTTGCATCTAAAGCAATATACCACCATGCACGTCAGCCTTCGTAGTCTATACCTAGAGTCGTCTGTTTAATGTGTATCGTCTCGGGATTATTTACTTCAGTTTGCAATATTGTTTTGAGTTGTTATCTGCTCCTTTCCACATTGTTATTTGAAACTGAAAGTTCTGTATTAGATTCGGAACTAAAGTAAAATAATTCCAATTTACATATCCATGGCCATCATAATCAATTCTAGTTACATAACATTTTCATTTGGATGCCACCAACAGAAACCTTTTTTCTATTTTATCTTCTATTGTAATCAATATTCTCATGAATTAATTCCCATGAGCCATTTCTATTTGGTTGGAAATTCATCGGATATTCGATAATTCATTATAATTTTCCTTCATTCGCCTTCATTGGTCTCATTAGTCGATATCTTCCCATTTCTATGAATGCCATGCTCTTCAATAAATTTTCATAATAATTATGATTAAATCTAAAGATATTTGTGACCTGAACATAATGGCATTACGTTAGCTCTAAACGGACAGAGATATAGACGTGTCTATGCCATAAAGTGTGTAGATAGTGTTGTTGTCAAAGCACAATAGCCACATGCACTCAATACTTTATATAGATAATTGATTGGTAAATGAATGAGAGAGAGACGCTCAATTGAAATTTCAAATAGCATGGTAGATAGGTACGTGAAGGTAAACCAAATAATTTGCACAGCAAATGGACTTTTGTTCAAGTTGATTTTCGAAACATTGGTCTGCATGTCTCGGTTATTTGCGGTTTATTACCAGTAATGTTTACGCAAACCTCAAACCAATTTTAATTAGAGTTTTGCTTATTTTTAGAATGACATGGCTGCGGGCTTCGTTTCATTTTCTTTTCTGATTAAACGTCGGTCAGGTCAGATATACCATACGGTGTTGGTGTTATGGAATAAGCAAATTGATTTCTTTGAGAAAGGAAAATTGGGGAAAATGTTATTTTCATTTCCATGTGTGCGTTGTGAATCACAACTTGTGATTATGGTTATTTTGGGGGACATTCACAAATAACACACGCTTCACAGGAGGGAGAGGTCCGAAATGTTCTCCCTTAGATTTAGGCATGCAAGGAGTGGGGGGTTAAATTTGTAGAATTGAGAGTGAGTAATTTGTGAACGCTCCCCTTGCTTATCTGTTGTGGACGCTGTGATGTTTTATTTGCAATTTACCCCACTTTGGAAAGATCGCATACCAAGAACAATGGTAAACAAAATAAATATTGAACTCCGGAAATTGTAGTCTAATATTTCAGAATTTCTTCATATCGATTCGGCATACTATTCGAGCGAGAGAAAGCAAATGAGAACAGAAACATGGAAAGTGTTCATTCCTTACAGAAATAAAAATAGAAATGTTTGTCTTAGTAGGGAGACTGTAGGGAGATCCGGATTTGTCGAAGCATAACAGTAATGTACAGTCTACAGTAACTCGATTACGAAATAAGGAATGCAATTACATACCATAGATCACAAGAAACCATAAAAAGTAATACGCGAACACCGATAGCTCATTAGCCTATCACAAGCAAATCAACGGTTTTTCAGTTGGATCTATTACTTCATTCGATCAAAGCATTTTCAAATTGTTTTTTCAAAGCATTTTCAACCACAGTTTTCGTTGAATGAAATTTGTTATAAATGAAACACTTTCGTCTTAACGTTATTTAAACATTTTAATTAAATTAAATTTCCAGTTGTTTTAACAAAAAAAATTTGAAACTAAATTTTCAGGTGTACGTTCATTATAGCATTGTGTTCTGTGTGACTTAAACTAAGAAATTTTGAATGAATTGTTGTGCATAGTACGGTTCGATTACGAACGGAAAATTCATTATTTTTTCTAATGGCTTAAGTCTGCCATACAACATTTCCGCTTCTTTGAACGATTCCGCATACGAAGTCTTGAGATTGCCACTTTGGCTGTTTGCCATACTCCTTCCCATTCCCTTTATACACTTTTGTATGTTTGAATTACAGAATACTTTAATTTTTGTGGCTAGTCTAATGTGGGGTACAGCTACATCAATGTTGTGAGTAGATTTCGTCAGTTTGGGCCGATCATTTCTGACCGATGCACACAGATCTCTCTTGGTATCCTTTGTACTACCCACTCATCATTAAAATCCTTTCAGAAGCCCTTTACAGGGCCTCCTCCTCCACCCCAACTTCT
>JANTFA010106557.1:0-13959 GCA_026413405.1 Phytosciara flavipes | reverse complement strand
CAACTTGACAAAAATGAAATTAATGTCGTCAAGTTGAGCTTTCACACAAACCTTACGCGATGACTGCTTAAAATTTGTTTCGATTCAATTTGGTGTGAACGAATTTATTTTCTTTGATTTATTCCAACGAAATCGAAAGGTCGGTTTTTATTTTAATTTGGATCTTCAATGCTGCTGATATGTACCTCTCTTCTACAAATAATTATTTTTTGTTTTTTTTTCTCTATCTAAATTGTTTTGTCCAACATTTTTTTTAGATCATCGCAAAAGGCAAAATAAACTTTAATTGTTGAGCGGAGCAAATTATAATGGAATGGCGAACTGAGTGTAGTACATGTTCAAGCTGCTTTTTTTCTTTTTAAATGATTAGCAGCAAACAATAATAATGATCGTTAACAGAAAGATACTTTTTAATTTAGTGTTTTTAATTGCGTCATACATTTCTAAGCAAATTTCACAAACAAACCAACTCACTACACAAACATATCACAAGAGACTTTAGTTTAGTCAACGGTTTTAAAAAAATATTTCAAATTTTGGCATTCCAAATTTGTCATGAACGTGACATTATCAATTCAGACCACAAAAATCCAACCAATCTATCAAACTCATTTTTGATTAAATCATTTTCTGAGCAGAAAATTCGCTGCCCCTTGGAAGATTCCAAAATTTTTCAGATCCTCACGGTGTGGTTGAATGAGTTTCAATTGAACATTGGGATACACTTTTGATATTTTTTGGGTATTATAAGTCGGCTCGGAGCCCTACAAGATTCTAAAAAATTTTTTGATCATCATCCGTACCGTCGGTAACAGGTAGAACCTCACGCATGCAATCCCCAGAAGGAGTGTTGGAAAACTGGTTGGAGTTGCAATTGCTGGTGCTTCCCTTTCTAATAAAAACTTTACAAAAATTTGGCCATATGAGTGCAAGGGAAGCCTTTACCACACCGATGTTTGAAAATCGTGATTTTCAAAAAACCATAGATGCTTCCATAGTTGACGGATGAAGCTAATAAAAAGTCGTATAGCAGTAGAGGGTCATTATAGGTCCAGCTAGCTCAATCGGTAGAGCGTCGGACTTACAGCCTATGGTTCACGGGTTCGACTCCCGGCACAGACATTGTCCATACGGATTTTCCCAATCATGAGGATGATTAGTCTTGGCTGTAAAGCTTCATGCTCGTTGAGCTCTATCGACCGCAAGGTTTCAAAATATTAGAAATAATACGAAGTGATATCTCATCGATGGCCACTTTAACAGAAAAATTGACAATTGACAATGAGTAGCTCCATCTATCGGGAACAGCAAGAATCAATACATTCGAAATAAGCGTGAACATTTGAATATCACCAGCTGTACAATGGGCCCAACGGTGGCCTCCGAACGAATCGTACTCCGGTAAGATGGCTGGACTTAATAAAAAAAAGGGTCATTGTCATTATCCCTAGCAATATCTAAAAATCATTTTTGAAGACCGTCTATGAAGGAGGCTACAACAGCTCAAATTTTTCACCTGACATTAGGTCAAATTCGCCAATTTAAGCGTCACCTGAATCACACCTTCGCAATTAAACAGGTCGGTTTTGATAAACTGGCCGTCTCACCTTTCAGTTTGATTGTTTGATACGACTAACGTCAACCGTGCCGAAAGACCAAATTTCTGTACCGGGCTGTTATTAGAATTCCAAGCACTACCGATTGCAATCTCAACCAGTTTTTCAACATTGTTTCTGTGCACTGGATGCGAGGTTCTACTGTTGCCGACGGTACGGATTAAAATCGAAACTCTTTGTAGAATCTTGTTCAGGGCTCCGTGCCGACTAATGATATCCAAAAATATCAACAGTGCATTCCAATGTTCAATTAAAATTCATCGAACTACACCGTTCCTAATTGTAACTTATTTTTCATTATTCCTCTTCCGTTGCACTTTGAGTTAGAGTAAGTGAACTCCCATTTCCGACAATCGATACATTTGTAGAACGTCAGCTCACGTCAAGACTTTTCAGAAACGGAGTAGTCATCTGTTATCAACAACGATGAGCGCAATAAACGAATAATTCGGCATATCGTTCCGTTATATGCAAAATTGTAAGTTCTAACAAATGAAGTAAAAGACGGAATACTTCAAACAAACGAGGTACCTGACTCCTCCTATTTATAGTCCTAGTAACATAAAATACTATCAAAAATGGCCTAAAAAGCAGTCGATTGATACTTGATCTAAGAAATTCTTCAAAGTAATATGAAAGTTCGGGTAGATGATTTCGCGTAGAATACCTTTTCAGAGACGGGCCGTTCTAGGGTATTGGACGTAATGTCGCTAGACTAAAGTACATCAGGACAACATCATAAGCGCACCGATTTTATGCACTTTATGTTTTTTATTTCATTGACACTGCGTGAATACATTAAAAAGGCGACACCAATCACTAACCTAACACCACACCTTACATAATGACGTTATTAAAATAAGAAATTTTACAATTAAAAATTGAACATCAGCAAAACACAAATTAAAACCAAACCAAAAAAAAACTGTAGATTAGAAAAACAAAAAGAAACAAAAAAATCGAAATTTCTATTTTTTATTATTTTTCTATCTGTTGATTCCAGTTAAGGTTGAGGCCGGGCGAGGTATTAGAAAAGGTGAGATAATGTTTACACCTTGGCAGAGAACAAAAAAAATCTGCAGTCAAAACTGTCTTACGCTGATGCTGTTGGTTTCTATTAATTTTTTTTTATTTTTTTTACAAATTTTTCTTAATTTTTTTTACTGTTTTTTACTTTTGTCTTTTTTCTTTGAATTTATTGTCTGTGTCTGAGTTACTATTTTTAGTTGAATTTTTTATATTGTTTCTTTCGTTTCTGTATCACTCTGTTCTACTTCACTTTCCCTCTGCGATCTTAAATGCAACGAGAGACAACCATCATTTTTTAATCGAATACAGTCGCCGACCAATTGATTTAATTTGTATTCAATTTGCGTCAGTTGTTTTTTTTTTGTTTTTACTCAGCTAGAATAGGTCTGGTCCAAAAGTTTATCTGGCTTATCGAATCGTTATCCAAGGAGACATAACCTAAAAGATAATTTTTCGGCAGAATCTTTTCAAATGCGTGGAAGTTATGGCTTTATATGGATGGCATCATTTGTTTTTTGCTTTTCGAAAATTGTTTTTACAACACGATGGAACCAGGGTTGAGTCGCGCTATTAGCGCTACTTCCGTTTTTCGACAATATCTCCACTGATTTAGGTCCAAATGTCAGAGATCATAATTTTATTGTATTACTCATCAATGAAAGTATACACCAAGTATGCCACTCCGGAGGACATAACGATTTTAAAAAGGGGCTTAAACACACTCATTTTTGACATAAATGATGAGTGCGTTCAAGACAAATTGACCGATATAAAAAAATAGACCATACCTCACCTGGTGATGTACATTCACTGTTACTCATGACTTCAGCAAACTTTGTCTTTCAGAAACTTTCTTACGGAAACCTTTCGCCTAAGGAATACAAGCCAAAATGTACACAATCAGAGCACTTTTCTGATTTTTGAGCCAATTGTATTTCAGCTTGTATTTTTTAGAAGGAAGGATTTCCGATTTCGTGAAAGCTCTTCTGATAGACAAAGTTTGCTGAAGCCATGATTAATACAATACAATTTTGATCTCTGACATTTGGATCTAAATCAGTGGAGATATTGCAGAAAAACGAAAGTAGAGCAAATTTTTGCGCTTTTCTAATAGTGCGACACAGCCCTAAATGGAACAGACCTATGTGCATACGATACACTGTCAAATGTCAAAATACTAGTCGCAGGCGAGATGCGACTAGTGTGTTGGCAGCATGCTAGCTGAGCAGCTGAAACAAGTTCGAACCCCAAAATTGTTTGTCCTCGACTGTGTTTTCCAACTTTTTTTTTACTCTTTCACTCCCCTACCCTTTTTGTAATGCCCCTTATTCGAATCTTTTCTCATTCTCTCTCTCCATTTGTATCTGTCTCTTCTTTCGACCAACAAACAAAATTTCTCATTTTCTTCTTCTAATTTTACCAGTGTCTCTCGTTTTATAATTCAGCAGCGCCGAATGTTATTTTTAAATTAAATTTTCTAAATGTTGTAGAAGTAGTTGAAGCAAAACATATTTTGTAGATTAGAAATTGAAATAGCTTTTCTGTGGTATTGTTTAAAAAATAAAAATTTTAGTTTTGATGACCGATACACGCAAATTTTTGCTATTCACCACATTTTTCTTTACACTCCAAAACTAATTTTCAGGTAAAACTTAAAAATTGGGAAGAATTTTTAATTTAAAAATTTTGGTTTTTTCGCACAATTGGAAATTACTTTTTTTGTTAATTTTTTTATGTTTTTTTGTTTCATTTTTCTCTTATATTTACAATCACCTCCCGATCCTTCTCAAACGAAAATGTGTTTCTGTAGAATCTCAGAAAGGGTGGTCGACCGGGTGAATTGGACGGAGAAAAGAAAGGGGTAAACGACATAGCTAAAGCACAAAAAATTGATTTTGTTTATTCGGTTAAATTTTATGTCGAATTTTTCTTTTTTTTGTAATTAATCGTTGAATTTCTCTTTAGATAAAAAAAAACGTAGTGCAGCTGAGAGGCTTTATATTTTTACGTGCTAAAGTCAATAATCAACAATTTTATCGTTTAGATTAGATGAAATTTACAACCGCGAATCTAGAATAGCAAATATATTTTTAGTCAGCTGCCTTAAAATGTCTTTCTGAAATGATATACTTTGCGTCGTTTACGATTTACGAATCTTCGTGATTGTCCATTACGAAGGCCTTTTCTCATTGGCAGCCCCGGTCTCATTTACGGTGTCCAAGTATATCATAATATTCAGACAAAATTTTTTAAGATGAACTTTAGCGAGCAATGTAAATATTATGCAAATTTTGCGACGATCTTTGTAAATACAATGTGCAATGAGTGTAATCGTTTTACGGTTCGACCATCATTTATTTAGACTTAGTTGCTCTGTAGTCTGCAGTATTTTAGTTGTAGCCATTTAGATAACTATCAATAACTCTGTGTACAAATACTTTACGGGGGGCAAATGTAGGCAATTTTTTGTAAATTTTAAACCAAAAAATAATTTAGAAATCCGTAGAAAACTAAAATTGTGATGAAAGTTCAAACTAAAATCATTCCTAACCATTTCATTTAAACTAGTCGGAGACGTGATAACAGATGGCACCCCGCTAGACTCGGAAGAAACACCATCTGTTATCATCTCTTCGGAATTAGCTGTTAACTACTGTAATTTTGCTCTAACAAAATTCCATCGTAAAAAGAGCGGCAAATTTAAATTTCATCCCACCTTTTTATTTGAATTCCTAATTTTCAATGTAATTCAAGCGATGAATTTACATTTTGACTTGAGCTCGATTTCTGTTTACGATCGCATGAAGTGTACGCAAGCAATTTTAGTATGTGCGTTAGCTCGTTTGCCGAGAGAAATATTTTTGCATAATGTCGAAAATAATTCTCTTGGCATACGGATTTACGCAATACTAAAACTAAGTGCGCTCACTACTGAGATGTTCAAAATTTTACACGCATCGTATCATGAATACACATGCAACGAAGCATGCGGCGTGTAGCGGAAACAATCAAGAGTACTTTTGTCTGACATTCCAATTTTTCTAAATAGAGAGTGGATTTGAGCGATATTTCTCACAGTTGACACAATTGTCGGCAAGTCGGTATTCTGTCACTAGCCAACTAGATCGAAAAAATTAGTTCAGAAATTATTCATTTTTTGAATTTTGGAGCTCAAAAGACCGACTTGTCGGTAACGCCATCGCTGATTTTTGCGGTAGTCATAACAACAGTTCCCACAATCTATAGAAATTCACGCACTCTAATCAGAGGAATGATACTTAGATGGCGTCGCGTTGCACTTCATCGCATCGCAACGCCATCTAGGTATCATTTCTCTGATTGTGGGAACTGTGGTTGTGACTACCGCAAATATCAGAGATGGCGTTACCGACAAGTCGGTCTTTTGAGCTCCATCGCAACGCAACGCCATCTAGGTATCATTTCTCTGACTCTAACATACATGAAACTCACTAATGGCTAATTTCACGACCTTGCCCCTTGGAATCGTTGAGACTTTTCTGATAGAGCAACCTTTATTGAACATTATCTGGTGTACAAATGAATCAAACTTGCTCTAAGAAAAGTTTCATAGATTTCGAGATATTTTAGTGCAAAGTTTGTTAGTCACGGGACAAGGTCATGGACTACTACGTATGTAGAAGATGAATTAGAATAAAAAGAAATCGAGAAAACGGAGAGTAAGCAGTTATTATCAAGTCACTCTCGTTGACGAATAGCATAACACGCAGAGTGAATGTCACTATTAAGCAAAACATCGTTTCAATCCCTAGACCTTGTCAAGAGATCTGCTGAGAGAGAACTGAAAACGAATTGTTTTAGCTCATTTTCATGATGTCACACGTGTAAATCCACCTCGTAAACTCAAAATAAACCGATGAAAAATAAAAATGCCTGAGAAGAAATCGGTAAAAATGTGCAATAAAATTTGGAATTTTGTTAGATGCAAGTGAAACGTCATCGATGTTAATGTAAGCAACGACTAAACAACAGGTCCAGGTTCATATTGAATGTAATTAACAAAGCTGTGTAAAATCAGTCACAAAATCATCTTTTAAATGTTGTAGGCGTTGTGGTTAATAAAAAACACTTTGACTTACTGAATAATCGCCAACTCTGTACACAATATATTCATCTTCTTCTTCTCCTTCTTCTTCTTCCCTTAAATCGTATCCTTCATTCTTTTCTGTGTCGTCTAAAAATAAGTAATCGGAATCGTTCTAATTTTCCATTTTTCTTCTCCACATTGTTCTCTTCTGTAAATAATTTTTACTTTAAATTTACTTTAATGTCTAATGTGTTCTATGCTTTGCAACATTCGTTATTTCTTATCACATCTCGAGAGGCGTGAATTGGAAAGTGAGAAGACTCTTTGCAATTTGGCTGTTTTCGGAAATACTCCGAAACGCAACTTTTCACGGATGTGATGAGAACTGAGGAGCTCAACTTTTTCGAGCAGAGAAAGCACATTTTAAGCACGTACCGTAAAAACAAACAATCAAAATTGTCCGTCAAAACGGCGAACAACGGTATTTTTACTCTGATTCTAATTTTAAGCATTTAAAAAAGCATAATTCATAATGATTTAATGATTGATGGCTTCAAATCAGTTTGATCGTTTGCTGTCATTGCTGTCTCGTGTTCTGCTTCATTGTGAATTTCTAAAATCTTCTTACTACAACGTCTGTTCTAAACTGGGAGCGATGTAAGGTGCACATAAAACTTTAAATCTTTGCATCGTCTTCCATGCTTTCAACTTTCTTCTTATTCTACTGTCCACTATTCGCTCTGCCTCTATCAATCTTTCGGATTAATAATTTTCTGGAAGCTTTCCGTTTTTATTTTAATTAAGATTTCAGTGTGCTTCAGAGTTAAATTATGTTTTAAGGTTTTTCTTTCTATGTTTAAGCGAACTTGTTGCAGCTTTTATTTTTATACACAAACGAAAATGTGATAACAACCACTAAGTGCCGCAGCATTTTATATTTTACTCAAAATTTATGTTTATTTTCGCTAATTTAAATTAATTTTTTTAAATGTTCAATTTTGACAACAAAAATTATTTTTTTCTTTTTATTTTATCTTTTTGTCCGACAATGATTTTAAATGAAAAATATTTTCCTCCATTACACCCAAAACACACTCAAAACAAACCAAACAAAAATCCATCGATGTCTGTTAAAAATCAACAATATAAAGAACCGAAGACGTGGATCGATTGATGTACGTCGTCCCAGCGTACAGGATCTGGAAGATCTTATCAATAAACCATCGACACCGTTGAAAGGTGTTGGTGACAATGGACCGCCACAAATTATCGACGTGCAGGAAAGTTATTCAGCAGTTGAAGGTAACGAAAATTATATTTGATCGAATCAATAGGTTTCTAGTGGGACTGCGTTTCGGCAATTTGATAAATGAAACCTATAGTAAAAGACTCAGGGACAGATACCAATGAAGTAAAAGATTTTGTATTTAACTCGATAAGACAAGTCATCTGGTATAGAATCATCTAAAGATTTAGTGACTATGCTGAGACAATTTCGTTGTTTTTACAGATCTTTCGATACTTTGTTTCTCTCCCAGACATCATGTAAATCATGAAAGCATATCAGTTGCTGCTAGGGAACCCGTCAGGTCCCACAGAAGCAGCCATTGAAGGATCCACCTCATTGTATTTTAGCATCTGGCGTCTTAGTTGACGAGACTTTGTGCAGTTACGTATAGCCTGCATCACCGTTTCTTCTCCCAGATCACAGGAACATCTCGGAGTATTCTAGAGCATCAACTTATTTAGGTGCCGATTCAGCTAGCAATGTTTTATTATCGCTCCGAGCAAATCTTTGGCCCATTTTTAGTTGGGTCTCAGAAAAAAGCACTTCATTGGAATGACTCCTCCATAAGCTTCCCAGCATTCCTCGTGTTTACGCTTCAATCAATCATTTGACGGCAAGCACGGTTCTGTTCAAGCTACCGAGCCTACCGTAGCTACACGTAGCCAGCTTGTCACTTTTCCATCACACTCTACACCAGAATGTCCTGGTACCCAAACCAGTTTGATCCGTTTACCTGTGAGGTTTACGTATCATTCTTTCACCAGCGCAGAGTTGACAGACGACAGAAGCGCCTTAATCATCCCTAAGTTAGCGAGACATATTGGGACGTCTTAACCTTGTTGCCCTACAGGTAGGCACTATTGTGCTCCTTTAAGTGCCCCTAGGTAAGTCAGCCAGCCAGCAATCTTGCCAACCTTCCCTATGAAGTTCACATCAAAATGCTCCGTAAAATCGATCCTCGGCAACATCCGATCTCTGGGCATACTAAAAATCGGGTCGTCAATTACTCTGACGATCCTACCATGTCCTGTCAGAAAACTCGAAATCCATGTTGTGCTAGTCTGTCAGCTGTGGCATATGTTTCACCTTGAATAATTAGATTTAACGGTGGTCCATCGCCGCCGTAAACTGTTGTTTATGAAAATGTGATCAACTTTTGTTGGTGGATTCTTTGAAATGGCTACAAAATGACATCAAAATTTAACATCCTCCTTCGATAGATTGCGATCAATCTTCATGGTCAAAACTGCGTTGGAAGTAGAAGGAATTCAGAAATGGAGGTACTCATCTGTTATCGACAGCAATATGAGCGTAATAACGAATAATTCGGCATAGCGTACCATTATAAACAAAAATGAACGTTGTAACAAATGAAGGAAAAGACCTCGGATCGAACAAAACAGAGTACTTCAAACAAACGAAGTAATAGATTAGACTTGATTCTACAAATTTCAAGATTGAAAACATCCAGGTAGGATGGTAGTAAAAAGGTTACCATATTTATCAACATCAAAACGCAGTCCCACCTGCAACTTTCTCAACAAAATTGTACCAAACTTGGATCTCCGGAATATTTGCATCTATTCAGTAACAAGAATGACTATCATCGCTGAGCTTTTTTTAAAAACGACTACTTCATCAGATGGCTGAAGTTTTTCCTTTTGACATTTCTGTTGTGCTATTTTTTAATCTTTAATTTTATTCTACATTTTAACTTGTCGCCACATTGTACATAGGACACGCAAACAAATTTCTTCAATTTTCAACTTTATTTTCAGTTAATTCTTTTCTCTCTACTACTCTCGTTTTTGTGTTGTTTTTTTTTTCTAAATAAATAATAATTTTACAGAAACATTTGCCCAAAGTGCTGCGTTTGAGTATAATATTATACGTTGCGATGGACCAACATTTATTATCGAAATGCCAATTTTATTTTTAAATTTTTATATTCTCTTAACTTGCATGATTGTTAATGTCCTTGCTCATTTGATGTTTTAGTAGTGGCATGTATCTGTTCATTCAATGAGCTTAGTGCACTACCATGAACCCACAATGCACCGAAAGTGTAGTTTTTGTAGGTCGATGTTCTACACATTCGTTGAGTAGAGCTATCAATTCTAGGAGGTCAAGCAGATATCATGGGATATTGTGTGTCGTCAGTACATTATATTATCCGCGTGACCTCCTGAAACCATCCTCGCCTACCTTCCTTGACAATCCTATATTCCTTTATTAACAATACCATTTTGTAATGATTTTTGATGTAAAGTGTGCTTCTACTAACTGCTTTCACAAATGAAAATGTTCTTTTATGAATGATCAGCAGCGAATGCTATCTGAAACATACACACATTATGAGATGATGCGTGAAATGAGCGGAACGAACGTGAGTGAATGATCAAAGTTTTGACTTTACGAGCAAACAAGAAATATTTTGTAAACTGGCTGTTTATCTGAGCTGAGGAATGGATTAACGTTGCATCTTTGCTATGACCGCTTATCTTTTCATCTATCATAATGTACGACATCGACTTTCTGACCGTTCTGTACATTTATGATAAACATTCATATTCCGGAGCAAGGGCACCTATGACGTGCGCTATCCATGACTGAGAAATCGAAATCAAAAGAAAACATTTTTTGAAAATTGTTCCATTCAACACGAAACTCCATTGAAATCTTTAGACCAAACTGGCTACATCACCGTTCAGGTGGAAGGCATCCCAGCGCCTACATTTAAATTCTACAAAGGTGTCACCGAAATTATCGAAGGTGGTCGCTTCAAATTTATCACCGACGGTGACTCAAATTCCATTACGCTCTGTATGCGTAAGATCAAACCGAACGATGAAGGCAAATACAAAATTGTCGTATCGAATATTCATGGCGAAGATACGGCTGAAATGCAATTGTACGTTTCCGATTCGAGTGGCATGGATTTCCGTGCTATGTTGAAGAAACGCAAGTACGCCAAATGGGGAAATCAGAAAGAAGATCCGGACTGGGGTGATTTGAAAGAGGTTGAAAAACCGATGCCAGCACTGAAGAAGGTCGAAAGGGTAGGTTCATAGTTTTAAGCATTATTCCTGTAAAAAGCTCTTTATTTTGCTATAGTTAAGATGATAAGCATATCTTGAACCTATTATACAAATGAGAGTGTGTGCTCTGCTGTAAACTTGTTAGCCGATTTTATTTTATTCTTTGAACATAGGAAAGAAATGATTGAAAAATTGCGCTTTAACTTTTAGAACGAATGAAAAAAGAGCTTGAATGAAACATGTACTTAGTAAGTCAGTATCTTGTCACAGTACCTTTTCAAATCAGAATTGTTTATCACACACATCCCACAATCGCACCTCAATTGTAAAATTTAAAACAAACAAAAAAATCTCTGATTGTACAGTCGTACAGCGTACAATGTGATGAAACGGGTTGGTATGAGGAACACGATGACGATGGAAATGGCAGTTTAGTCATTTGTTGTGAAGGTGTCGAGATAACGAAAGTACCTTCTTCAAAATTTGGAACCACTAATTGGAAATGGCTTAAGGTCAATAAAAGAGAAGAATTCGTTTTTCACAATTCATCGAATCGAGCTTTATCAAACGACATCCTGTGATTCTCACCTCAACAAAATGGCTTCACTTGCGTTACATGGCAGATGGTGCAGGCGAAACCATCATAGCTACAGATTTGAGATGTTCTACAACTTTTCTTAGGTCACTGACGTGAACACAATTTTAGAACATCTCAAAGCTGTAGCTATTACAGTTTCACCTGCACCAGCTACCATGTAACGCAACTAACGCTG
Source organism: Phytosciara flavipes (assembly GCA_026413405.1). NCBI lineage: Eukaryota > Metazoa > Arthropoda > Insecta > Diptera > Sciaridae > Phytosciara > Phytosciara flavipes. The sequence goes on along the minus strand of JANTFA010106557.1, from coordinate 2,149 downwards.
GATTCGCCCATATAAACTTCCGATGAGGCAGCCACTGGCACAAAATATCTGTCCCAACCATTTCCACTATTAAATTTCAATTTAATTTCAAATATTCCATTTTAATTTCATTTACCCAATCAATTTAATTAAATTCCATTCCAAACATTTGACTGAATTCCGAAAATTCCACTAAATTCGAAAAATTCCACAAATTCCATTTCTTATTTCGAACTCCATCGGCAGGTTCCACCAGTGGCTACCCCCTCGTAAATTTTTCAAATCTTCACATTTTTCTTTTTTCCGTTGGTCAAGATTACTATGCTCGGCTGAAATTTTATATTCAAATTGAATTTACTAGTCGTTCTTCTCATCAAATTTGATCCATTTTTGACGACCGTAGTATGTTCCATTACTGAGGATAAAAATGAAAAGTCACGTTTTTGTGTGAAAAATTTACTCGGCTTCGCCTTGGATCAACAAAATTCACACCAAATCTGGACTTCTCAACCTTGTATCTCTAGTTACGTAAGTTCGAACGGTTGATTCTCAAATTTGTATAGCTGAACATTCTCAGATTCATTTGAATATAAATTTTCCGATTGCTCATTCGCTGGTTACTCCCATCTTCAATCAAATCTACAAAAACATTTTTTTCTGAACATAAAGAAATCACTTGATTGCTATCGATATCACCTTCAACATCGAAATCATTTTCAGAATCGACTTCTGCTAAAAACATATCCCTGCCCAATTTACATAACTTCTTTATAATATCACTCAATCGACATTTGGCCAACACACATAATCAATTCCATACTCTCCATAATATGAAAAACATTATACCACAAACCGAAACGACCGAATTGATTGCCTGTGTTTTTAGGAAGTTTTTGAAATCAAACGGAGACCGTCCTTACAGGAACTAATACCTGATTGGCCTACGTTAATCGAAGCGGTCAAAGTAAAGGTTCGGAGCACACATGTTAAATGTTGATTGTTTGAACGTTTCAATCATGCTACACTGTCATAATTACAGACAGCGGAATGCAAGCATTTTCTTTCTGTTGAAAAAAATTTGTCGATGCTAGAAAGAAGATGTTTGTACCGCTACACAGCAAGCACTCGGAACAAGTTCTAAATACCTACACAATACATACAAACCCACACACACACATACAAATGCCCATTAAATAAACGTTGAATAAATATGAAGTCAATTAAAGCTCTAACTTCAATTAACATTATCGATACATCGAACCGTTATTGCATGTGATGTAGTCATGTAAATGTGTTTCGCGTCCGAGAAGGTACCACCACAAATGGCATTTCACTGTAACTTCAGAATCTCTAAGTTTTTCTTATTCAATAGAGTAGTAGAGTCTTCTGTTTAGATCTCACTTTTGAAATTATTCCAGCAGGAATAAAGCGGATGGATGAAATACAAAAGTTTCATCTTGCTGTGACACATTTGGAAGCGATTTGGCCGAGATCTAAACAGTAGACTCCTAGTAAACTTATTGCATTATGCACTAGACTACAATTGGCTCACAGTAAACAGCCTCGACTTCTGCTTTACTCTGCTGTTTTAGCGGTACCTACAACTCTCTTCTTTTCGGTATTTCAAATTCAAAACGGCTATGAAATACAAAGCCATGTGTAGCTAATAGTAGATTGCACCTGTGTGCATCATAAAAGACTTTGAATCGTTAGTCATTATACAACACGATACTAAAAACGTTTCTTGTACCACTTCTATTGAGTCCTAAGAGGAAGCTAATGAGGACATAACTGTAAAAGCTCGTGCAATAATGACTTCCACATAAGTGGGGAGAGGGGGCTTTGACAAAACGAGGCAAGCCATGTTGTAGATATATGGAGAATATGTGAACGAAGGGCCTCTCAATAATCTTGAAAAAGATGAGGACGTCATTATTGCACGAGGCCTAAAGGAAGAACACAATATGCAATACGAACTGTAGCGCCTCTCTTTAACCTCAAACGTCATTTCTAATTTCGGTCCAGTTCCTTTATTTTTACGTCAGTTTTCTGCATTCTGCAATGTGTCACGACAGTGTGATGTATACACTAGGCACTAATTTCTTACGAATCAGGCAGTCTAACATAGCAAGTCCAAGTTAGTTCTCGGCTAATTTTTGGAACATCTGCG
>JANTFA010106446.1:0-13959 GCA_026413405.1 Phytosciara flavipes | reverse complement strand
ACCGATTATACGAAGATTTCTTTTGATTACGCAGATTACGTAATCAGAGTGCACGGCAACTCATTTTAGATGACCATTTGATTTTGTTATAAATAACAATCTCGTTGGCACCCGAATTCGAACACCCGATACAAAAAGGAATCTGATTATAACGGCTATGACTACTCGGCTATATAGTCACACAATTACTTCAAGCTATGGTTTAAGACGCGGAATAGGTCGACTTTTGACCTGAAAATTGACGACCAGAGCTGTCCCGAAGTTCATCTGACCTAGTTTAATTTCGACCTGACCTACTTCTAATTTGTTTTGACCTGGTCTGACCTGACATCCCAAGTAAGAATAAAAGTCCAAAGTCTCGAGATACGTAGTCTCACGTCTCAGCGAAGAAAACATTTGTGAGCGTGAGACTACTTATTTCAACGCTTGTAGACTTTTATTTTTACTTGGGATGTTTCATGTTTCACCTGAAAAGACCTGAATTGATCTGATTCCTTTAAATTTTTCTTGTAAGTTCTTGCTTTCCGTCCCGTGGCAACATGCATATTTCCATATCATAGTAGTACAGTTTTCAAGACGATGTTATAATAATTGATGAATTGGGCCGAATCAGGTCAGGCGAAATTCAGGTCAAAACCGTATATCCGCGAAATGAATCATCAAAATGTTCAAAACGACGATCGAGTATCGTCGTCCGAAACACTTTTTGTATTTAAATTAATACTTGGAAATCCTGGTGCAGTTCGCCATAATATTTGTAGCTTACGACCTCTCAGAAATGGGATAATCATCTGCTATCGACAACGATGACCGTAATAAGCGAATATTTCAGGGTAACGTATAATTGTATACAAAAAGGTAGGTTGAAACAAATGAAGTGAAAGACCTCGAATCGAAGGAAACGGAATGCGTCAAACAAATAAGTAAAAGATTTGCCGAATATAATCTCAATATGTCTGCCGTTTCTGAAATTGATGTTTTGCATTGGAAAGTTGCTTTTATAGTATTACGAAAAGCATTCTTTCTACCACACGTGGCCAAGATAGGTGTAGTATCGAGTAACATTGTAATATAAATATCATCCGTTGACATGTTGTGGCAGTGGTTGCTGATATTTTCTTACACACAATATCAACCTCGGCTTCGTCTCGTATCAACAATCGACATCTAGCGCGATAAAATACCTGCATACCTAGCTAGGTAGAGAAATAACTATTGTCGTTTGTATAGAGGTGGTTTTGGTTGCATGATTTGCCAATTGCATGAGCATGAAAGAACATTAAAATGAAAACTGCAGAGAAACATAATGAAAGAGAGTGAAATTAATGTACTGTGTGTGTTTTGCGAAAATGAAAACAAAATGCACAACGTACTTATAGGTAGAGGTACGTGTGTGTGTGTGTGTAAAGGCATAAAAGTTAATTTTATTTTATAAGCTCAGTGTAATGTTAAACGGCGTAACGAGTAATTAGAATCATGTTTCATTGATGGCAATGTCAATTCAAATTAATTAAGTCAATTTTTGTGTAGAACTAATTTGATTTGGTTGTAGGACGTTTTTCTATAAGGTTGTTTGAAACGGAAGAGCTAAGCCCGTAGATTATATTTGTTAACCGCTGATGATGCAATGTGCGTTCACTTGAGAAATGAACTTCAGATCACCGATCAAAGTAAAAGCTTTATAGACTGTTTGAAACTCAATCCGATGATGTGGGAGTGGATTTTTTTAATGACTCGAAACAATATGCGAATCACATTATGCAAACCGCGGTGAAAGAAAGGCAGTTTGGTATTTCACATTTCTTTCGTCTATACATAAGATGCCAGTCGATCATAAATATTTGACCATATCTATGGATCTACACAGCCCTCACATATGTTTCCTTTCCACACGTTAGCATTTATCAAAAATCAAAATCGAAATTTTATTGTAATTTTTGCCAATATAAAATGATATAATGGAATCCATATCCACACGTTATATAACTCTGATATCAGCAGCAGCTCAGAAACGGAAAAATTGGCAAAAATCTGTTGTTTTTTTTCGTAAATATGGGAAACCGGTTGAACATTAACATTTTGTTCATTCACATATTTCGTGCGTTTAAACCAGTTGTATGTTTTTAATTAAAACAATTTAATGTAATATCTCAAAAGCCCACCAAAAAAATCGAATTTTAAATCATCGGCATTTTGAATATTTTCTCGTTTTTAATGTTGTGTGACGTATTGTTATTTGTATACAATTTAGGCCCATACGAAGTACGAGGGTCTAATGTTCTCGCTCTTACGTTTGCAACATGACGAATTCGAATAAGGGCAAACCTTCTGTGGTCACCCTTAGATGCCAAATCAGCAAGAAAACCATAAAAGACAGTAGCAGACGCTGTTACGGAGCCCCGTGACCGTCCGATCTCGTATACCTAGCTTATGTAACCCAAACCCTACTATTTACGTAACCCTAGTACATACGAAAGCCTAGTGAATGCATACCTAGTATAAAAGGTTGTATGAAACATAACCGTTGTGTAAATCGTGCATAGCGAGATACCAAATAGACCGCACAAAGTATAGCATCAAAGGGCTCATAACGCTGCTCACAACGGCCTTTGTCTAGAATCCTATGTTTCAAATCCTTTTTTTTTACCCTAAGCGCAATGCTGTCTCCGTTTGTCTTTCAAACGGAACAAAAATTATGAAAATTCAATGAAACTTACTCGATTTAGTGCCCTACTCTAAGGATTCTGGCTCACGATCCAGTGACCCGGTTTCAATGCATTTTATATCCTGGAAGTTAGAGTCTATAGAGCGAGTCTAAGTCGAGCTACTCGGTCGTACAGTGGAGGTAGATTTTTCCGTCGATGTCTCAAGTTAATTTCAATCAATTTTTGTAATTTTTTTTTTGTTTGAAAGGTTACGACGACCTTAAGACTGTGTTACTATTTTCAGTGATTAAACAGTATGGCCGCTAGCCGCCATCTTGAATTTCATTGTTGATCGCTACATTTCAAGGTAATTTCATTCGATATTCGTGAAATGTTTTACTTTGAAGATTAATTGTAAACGAAAAGTGACTGTACTGTTAACAGTGACTTAAGAATATGTCCACCAGCCGCCATTTTGAATTTTTCTCAAAAATAATAAAGGCCGTAGCAATAAAACTGTTTTCGGTTACCTATGAAAATGACCGCCAGCAGCCATCATGGATTTTAGTGTTTTCACTAATAATCTACAGCAAACTTCACCTGATTTTGGTGGAGGAACTTAATTTTTGAATTAGACTTCGTGCGGGACTTTCCAAATTGCTGTAAGTAATCTTAACAAGGGATGAGTTTAAATAGAATGATCAAAGATAACACCGCATAGAGTAAATCGAAAGAAAAGTAAATAGGAATAACTGGCTTTTTTTACGTTACAATTTGGCAACGGCTAGCTAGAAGTCGTATACTACTCGTACGGGTCCTCCTTACGTTGAATTATGCCGATCGATAGTACATGTGTACACAAACCTCACTGTGTCTATATGCCTCGATTAAATAATAATAATTAAAATCGGATGGCATGATGGCAATAAATATAAAATATCGCTATGATCGTTCCGATTGTAAAAATGATTACGACGAAAAATTGTTATGAACAAAATTATTTCCAAACGATTTCTAATTATTGTTGTCAATATAAACACGACTGCAGCAGCTGTACCAAACTGCGTGTTTATGTGACTCCTTAAATAAGAGTTCACCATCACTTTCGTTCTCGAACAATGACACTTTTATGAAATGGTAATCAACATGTAACGAGCGTTTCATTCAGCTGCAATTAGTAGGAACATGACCCATTGATCTATGATGCGGTGCAATAATACGATTTTTATAAAGAAAAAGCTGAACTTTCGAAAAGCTTTTGGAAAGCTTTGCAGAAAGTTTAATTAAACTTACTTCATTGTTGCATCGGAGTAATGGGCAGAAATTGCGAGCTTCAGTGAGTATGGGAATGTCTCCGATTCGGTACTTAATAATGAGTCACTTGATAAACAACGAACTGATCGGTAGAATTGTGATCAAAAGATGTCCGATAGACGTTCACAGTGCAACACACTTGAAGATCGTTCAACTATTGTGTTCAACTACTTTTAATGTCGTACACAGTACGTAGACAATCAGAGAAATGCTAAGTTGTTACGCCTGGGCGCCACAGGCGTATTAAGTTAAAATTTCTTTGTAGAAAATGCGTTACCAGTTTGACATGCAAACAGTTGTCTTGTAGATGAGGTATTTTGACTTGGGTGCCGTTCATAAATGACGTTACGTATTTTATCTCTGAGCCCCTACTCCTCCACGTTTTTTCGGAACCGTTACATCTTCAAATAGATCCTCCTTCACCCAGTTTATGTCGTGACGTCATTTGAGTACATCCCCTTGGAGACCAGTTAAAGGTTAGTTTGACAGAGCACTATCATTGTAGGTTTTTTAGGATGATTTGAATATTGTGCGCAACATTCTCAATAATTGTTCGAAAGTACGAACAAAGCTTTACGTTGTTTTTGAATGAATAAATCAATTTTTGGCACCATGTTTACTGTTTTTTGTTACTGCCTCGCAGCTAATTAAATGTTGGTGTGTGACTACTAGAGATTTATGTTATATAGAAAACAAGTCTGTTCATCAGGCAATATGTCTAATCAATTTGCGTTAAAAAAAATTAATTTTTTATTCTGCTTAAAAACGCACAACCTTGAAAACTGAAAATTTTTTCTTGTTTTTTATCAAATCCTTCGTGGATTGCATGAAAATTGCGTAATTCGTTGGTTTTATTAATTGAAATTGTTTTTAGAACAAACAAAAAAGTTGTTGAAAATGACCACGTGCGCCAATCAATTATGGTATACGCCGAACATGGTGATCAATTAATGGCAACTGGCAACATTTTTTCTAAAGACATGACACAACTGTGAAACACTTTTTTTGATTCAAAGCATGACGAAAGGTCCCATCTCCAGTGATATCTATCCGATATTTTAAACAAAATACCAAGGGGTCATTCATAAATGACGTTCATTTTGAACCGCAACCAGTTTCTAGCGAACTATGGGAATTGAAAACGATGAGTGGGCACCGAAAGCATTAAAAATCTGGAAACTCAGTGGAGTTTGTTTATGGACGACATTTAATGACTATTGTGTTGCTGTGGACCACAGCGATGATTCTTTCATTCATTCCAACAATCAATAAATGCGATAAACAAAGTCTACTCTTTTATTGATTTGTAACGTGAAGCAACCGGTACGGTGAATTTACATCGTGTCTTAATTGTCATGTTAATTTCACATAACCGGCCACCTTTATACCCGGTATTTATAGTCAATAGTCGGTGTATATTCACCAAATTTGGATGGAAATTTTTTGTTATTGTTTTCAACGGACCGGTTGCCTCATGTTACAAAGCACATCACAGATTAGAGGCCATGTAAATATCCAATAGAGACGGAACCTATCTTTCGGGTCGAACATACCGCAAACTCTGCACTTATGTAATAGCCCATTTAGATGGTCTGTTCTGTAATATACTAGTATTGTCACACGCTTGTAGTTAGGTAACTATTGTTTATGTTATTGTAATAGAATAGGTCCCAACATTTGGGTGGGTCGGATCCCTTGACTGAAAATAGATTTATTGAATAGCAATATAACTTGAGTTCAAGTATGATGAAGTTTTTTGTAACAGCTGGTTACAAGAGCTTCATAGTTTCAGCGGTAAGTGAAGCCAAGTGTTTGCACGAGCGTAAGGGGTTCGCCTTAAGTCCGCTAACATCTTCATTTTTAAGACCCTTCACCCCCTATCATGCAGAATGTATTGGAGTGATTGTATGGACTGTCACGCAAGCTCAATAACGCCCTCCCTCTATTAAGTTACTTAGTTTACGAACTAAACAAACTTAAGGTCATTCAACAGTAATTGTAATTGAATAGACCCTTTAATTATAATGGATCTCATTTTTCTCTCACTGTAGTTGTTCAATATTTGGCCGCATTTTAGCATGTGTAGTGCTGTCGGTCCGCATGTTTACAAAATTTCATATGAGTGTTTGTAACTCGTCTTGTGTTATTCATCACACCGGCGAAACAGAAACACAACCCAACAATGACTTGTGTTAGTACATCCATCTACACAATCCACGCTCTATTCCTTAACATTTCAGAAACGGCAGACGCATCGCGATACTTTCGTTAAATCTGGTACTACGTTTGTTTGAAGTGTTTTGTTTTGTTTTCTCACGAGATCTGGTACTTCAATTGTTGTAACATTAATTTTTCTATAAAATGGATGCTAGGTAGAGCTAATCGCTTATTTTGATCATCGTTGCAGATAACAGATGAAATGTTAAACAAATGGAAAATAGCAATGTTCTTCCCCGATTAAAGCAAAGACTTTGGAAATAGTTACTTAAGTTGCTTAAGTTATCGGGTTCACAAGAAAATATTTATTTCTAGAACTACTCCCATCTTGCTATTCCGACATTGTCGATCTTCGAACATGATCTCAAAAGAATTTCATTCTTCGTCTATTAACACAAATATCTTGAAAGTTGGCTAAGAATCACTTCTACTTTGCTAGGGAGGTAAGAGGTCGCTTTTTCAGTGTTGTCATATAAATGGACAAGTACGCAAATTTTTGAGTCAATAGAGTGTCCTATCTCCCCATTCAGTGGGTGTATTTGGGGAATAGAGCACTATGTTGACTAGAAAAAGAGAAAATTTTTCGAATTGTTAAGGATTTCAAGCTGACCGTTATCTCGCTCGTAAACTAAAATAGTATCCTATGCACGAGGACACACCGAGTGCATCAGCCCGAGATATCCAAATATTTCCCTTATCACCGGTACATCTTATAGCGGTAACATTTATACGCAGATTTTTTGTAGTTATAACGTAAAGTTTTACCATTGACAAAAGAGAAAGTCGGTCTAATCTGTCAAAGTGACGTTTAATATGTCAAACAATTTTGTTTTTCGAATAATTTAAAATTTCTCTTCAATTTTAATGTCATGCCCGTGCCACACACTCACATTATGTACCCACCATATTGAATTTTTCATACGGTTTGACAGGTAATGTGTCAAATCAATATTGGCAAGGGCATCACCAACACTCTCTCAACTTACTCTAAATTCTCTGTGTGAAATTAACACCTTATTCCGTTGTATTCTACAAACACTACTGTACATATCGAGTGACTGTGTTGTAATTTACATGTAAACTTCAAATACTACTTGATTCATTTACCGCCTTAATAAAAACAGTCAATGGAGTATCAGCATCACAATGGACTAGTCTATTTCAGAGAGTCAGGGGACTGACGTTTATACTCTCGGGAGACTGACGTTTAATCGGTATACACAAAATTTTGTATTTGTGTTTTTTTTTAATGTGTATCTGTGGACTTGTCTGTAGAAAAATGATTTGACATCTTAAACGTCACTTGACAGATGGGAAAGACCGACTCTTGATTCCAACTTTCCCTAGTGACCTTGATTGTTAACTTCGATTACGGACATTTGAGTGATTTTCTGGTGTATAGACCCTTGACTACAGTCAAGAGAATAGAATAATTACACTTCCTTGAATAAACAGTTAAATATTTTGTTGAGCATTTTGATGTAATAATGATTGTACAAAATGAAGTCACTCACCTCCTGTCGCGCCTCCTTTTATATGTTCCCGACTTGGATTTAAGTGTACGATACATTGACATCACCATCTTAAATATCCGTTATAAGTCCTTGGGTAAATTTTATAATTTCACTTCGGGAAATTCAAATGCTACGACGAATAGAGTTCACTTATATTCTCCGTTAATTATTTCTTATATGATTCACTGCAAAAAGCAAATTGTATCATCTTTTAGCATGATGATTATTATCCAACACTGGCATTTAAGAAATGTAATCAAAAAATAAATTTTTTCGAAATAAATCCGGGCCAAAATAACAACCAACAATGTTGACCTTAGCACATCAATTCACGTAAAAAATGAATTTTTGTTATAATTTATATTTTGCCTGGTATATTCAATCGAATATTGGTTACATTCGGTTGCATAATGATTTTTCCTTGAAATTTTAAAATAAATTTTTGCCATAAAACACTGAAACAGAAATGAAAATGAATTTTATTTGTTTTCGTTCAATGTGTAAGAAATTAAAATATCGATTTCGCTGCAATAACCGTTCAAGTACGTAAAGTACACACAGAGAATTCTTTTTTTGTTTCTTGTAACATGGCAGCGAGCGTTGCGATACGTTGAATATTTAATTAATTTCAATTGAAAAATCCAATTATTATTTAGATATTTTGCCTAGCCGCGCACCGTTGAACTGATTAATTGAACAAAAAATTTAGTTTGAGTGAAAATTTATTCACATTTAACGTTTTTAGAGATCTAATTTTGTGTTCAATATTTTAATATTGAAAATGTTCAAATTGAATAGACAATTCGATAATACGCAAACATCGTTCCGTAGGCTACGAAACTAAAGGAAAACTTTCTATTTTTCATGTTTCTTCCGACTCTGCCGGTCAGAAAAATTATTGGGCTAAGGCATGGCATCTGCAACCAGGCAGTACAACAAAAACATTTAGCGGAAATGTATGAAAAATCGGAACGCAGGCAGTAGCATGATACCAACATTAAAAGCTTAATTCAAAGGACTTCTGCGTCGAAGAGACATTTCTTGAAATTACTGTTGCGTTGCCTGGCTAAGGGCTTCACTTGTCAAATGAGATGCAGAATGAGTCACTAAAACGATTATTAATTGTTTGGAACTTGCGTCAAATCTACTTTTTAACCTTTCGAAAAAAAGCAGGCGTAAAGCAATACTTCGCAAATCTGTTACTTCGTTTGTTAAAACGGTTAAAACATACATTTTTGTATATATAAGGAATTGCTATGGTGAGTCAACTGCTTATTATGTCAACAACAGATGACACATCATGCGTTCTTCCAGTACCAATAGTATCAATGAATGAAGGCGACAACGTTACTGTTAACAAAAGCATCTGAAAGTAAATTCAGAGTGGCGCAAACGCAAAGTGAGCCGTGGAACGAAGTATGTTTGGAATTACGTTCAGAGACAGAAAGGCAAGTCAATTGATAGTGCCATAACAACTAAAATTACCAAGCAATACAACAGATTTTAAAAAAAGGGGGCTTGACGCAGAAGTCAAAAGTTCTCATATGAATTTAGGCTTTTAATGATGGTAATGATCATTAAAAACCTAAATTCAAAAGCAAATATTTGACTTCTGCGTCAAGCGAGGCTCCTTTTCTAAAAACTGTTGTACTGCTTGGTAATTTTAGTTGCTATGATTGTGCCGTTTGTTTGAGGATGGATTGTTGGCACCACTTGAAGTGCCTGACTATAGATTCCACTGCAAACAAAACTCGTTGATGTCATGGAAATTTGGGCGGGACTAGTTGCAAGGAGGACAGACAGACGTTTGACCGAAACAATCATGGGCTGGAGAACACCTTACGTAAGATCTAGAGGCAAACCACCAGTGGACTAAAATGGCAGCGCAAAGTTTCTAAAAGAAAAGATAGAAATGAATTGGCAGATTGAAAAAGAAGAAGACGACTACGCCGTTTCCGTAAGGGGCTGTCCATAAATGACGTCCACAGTGTAGGGTGGGGGGAGTATGGCCAAATCGGACACGCCATGTTGAAGGTATTGGTAAATGGTGGAAGCAGGGGGGAAGGGGTCTAAAAATCTCGAAAAACAATCGTCATTTATGGACAGCCTCTAAGGTTTAAGAGGTGGAACGAAATGTTACTAGTCAATCAGTTAACAGTTGCAATGAGATTGACAGTGACATGGCAAGTGTCTTTTTTGTATGAAGATTTCAAACTATTTTCAAGGTCTAAGTCGTATCTAAGATCTAGATATGCAATGGTGCATTGATGCGATACTTTAGGGGCTATTCACAGAGGAAGAAGGGTCTGGCAAAAGCATAGGCTTCATATATTTTTGAAAATTTGTCAACATATTTTCGCTTGCAAGGAGGGGGAGGGGTCTGAAGATCTTGGAAAACCAATGCAAGGGCTTTTGCATTGAGTTTGAGTTGTGAATCATATTTTTGCAATACAAAAAAAGTCTTCCAATCTGTATGCGTAGGACATAATCCGGGTAGCGGATTTGTAAGACTCACAACCGAAAAAAATCTTCAGCAAAAAAATTTAGTTGTCCCCCTTCGATTCGGTCACCTTCATTTAATTCCTACTTGCTTGAGATGAAGACATTTAATGGACTTTTTTTACAGCAACACCATGAAAAAAACTGTTTTTCTAATGAAACATATTTAAACAGGTGCGCCGAAAAAATGTTAACATATCAATCGCCGAAATGACACATATTATATTCTCTCTCAGTTATTAGTGGATGACCTTAATGCCATGTCTTGATGGTAATGATTGCCATTAAAGCAACAATCAAGTGAATGCCATAAAAATATAACTTCTGCAACTCTATCACACGTTTAAAACCGATTTGAAATAAATAAATAAAAAACCGACAGCAACATCAAACGTCTGTTAATGCATAGCATTTCAACCGTTATATTGCTGATCCTACATTGGTGGCGTCACTAAAATTTCTTTCAAATTTCACATGCAACGCGGACGATGAGTTTATGCAAATAAATCTGAGATCTAGAAGTGTCTGATGAGTAAGTTAAATAAGTTTTGAAAAAATCCTTCACAAACTTTGAACCGTTGGTTGGCTAAATCTTTTTAAATTCCCATGGTAGACACAACACCATTAAGTTTATTGTATTTATTTAACACTTGAGCGAGAGACCCTTTCCTTCCTTCATGCAATTTCCAATGAATTTTTCAATTACACACACCATACGCACAATACGCGAAAAATATCACATTGCCATAAATGCTCGATCACATCGGAGCAATAAAACTTTAATCCACGACGACGGTTCAAATGAAACAAAATAACATTGCGCACCGCAAAAGATAAATGTTTGGAATCACTCGGAACGGTATACCCAGCCATAAAAAAGAACACGCAGAAAATGATGTTCGTTTAATGAAACAATAACACCTTGGTTGTTGTGTACAAAAATTAAAAGTTATTCGGTCGGATGGTATTTCTTCTTCTTCCACAATATATTCCGTTCGTTCGTGTACTAACCTCAACATTTAATATACGAAAATCATGCACTCAGAATTTAAAAAAGCGCACTCGATTTCACAGAACGATATTTTTTACATTACTCGAGCAATTGATTTTTTGTATTCAAGTGAATTCTTTTCCATGACTTGACTATCCCCGAACGACGATGAATCGACAGGTTGGCAAATAATGAGGTGGGGTTGATTTGGTTTTTTTGTTTTAAGATTTCAATTAAGGAAAATTCACTGGTACAATTTTCAGATTTTTTTTGGTTTCAATTCAATCGGCTAAAGGCCGGTGAGGACTAATTCGTTCATGGTTGAAATAAAGAGTTGTTGAACGTTGACAATATTTCGATAAAATATGCAATGAATAAAAGTGAAAGTTACAACGGCTGTCCGAAATAATATTATTGAAAACAGGTATTTTTTAGCCGAAGTACACTTCAATGTATGATGTCACTTTTATATCATAATTTTTGAATGTGGTCATCGCATGGCTTTTTATATATTTGCCATAAAGGTAAAGTCATGATAAAATCACAAAAAATGAATTTTGATACGAAATTATTGCTTTCGATAAACGATTTTATGGCTTGCCAGTTTTTAACTGCCAATTATTGTTGTAATTATGCACTGGCTGCTTGATAGAATGTGGTTTACTTTTAGAAATTGAAAATAAATCATTTTCTTAAATTCTTCGCACTTTAAGACAAAATGTCAATTGGTGGCAGCTGCCTCACAGACTACAGTCGATAGGGTCTCACCTCGCATCCTTTGTGATGTCTGTAGTTTCTCACAGACTAAGACAAGGCAGTTCTCTAGCAATTACTCGATGTTTGTTCACAAAATTAGATGGACTGTGTTATGGTTTTATGATATTTTGAAAGTACCATGTTCTCTAGAACGCAGCCGGCGAATGACTCGATCTGAAAATTCAGGTCAGTTAATTCTGTGAAAGCAAACCTGACCTGAATCTGAATGCTGTCAGGTCATGTTTCAGGTACACCTGAAGTTTTGTAAGGGCTCAATAATGACGTACACATAAGAGGGGGGAGGGTTGGTTTTCGAGAATACGAGGCATGCCATGTTGCAGGTAAAGGAAATATGTGGACGAAGGGGAGAGGGGTTCACAAATCTGGAAAAACGTGTGGACGTCATTAATGCACGAGCCCTAAGGTACACCTGTCAGGCTCCAGGTCAGGTATGATAAACTATATAATAATTTGAGTCAGGCCAAAAATGATTGAATCAAAACAGGATGAAAGCAGGTTCCAGGTAATTGAAATCAAGCTCAGGTAAAATCTGGCCTGTTCCGAGCTTGCTAGAAAGCTGAATTTCAACCGTAACAATTTAAACGATAGCAATCGCTGTCACGTAACCACTGAATCCATAAACATTCTAAATTCGAAACCCTAGTGCATCCATCAAGTCCCGGAACAGTTCCAAATTAGGTCACGCAAAATTTTCGTGTCTTTCTACTGCACATTGTACTTGACACAGTAATCCCTTATTAAATATGAAATCACCAAACAGGTCGGCATGTCAGGTCGAACCTGAAGTTGACATGTTTTGAGAGTCATCTTAAAATACTTATGTCTTCAGCGGCAATGACTATGTGCAATAGAAAGCCCCTAAGGTTATTTTCGATCCATATCATATCCGAATTATTGCCGAGATTTCTACTTTAGGCGTTTAAGACAATTTCGCGTGACCTGATTTGGACCTGTTCCGAGCCTCATTCATATTTTCAAAAAGCGCAATTAGCCTGTACGAAGTGTCTTTCAAATAAAACAAAAATCACCAACAATCACTTGGAGCTTGGAAGCATAGGACTCTATCAATAGACTCTAGATTCTGTTCCAATTAAATTTTTTTCTTAGGTCAAAGGAATTGATAGATCAGATAATAATACTGTGGATATATGCGTGAAAGCATTCTCTAAATAATAGCTTAAATCTTGTACTTCAATTGTTTGAGCATTCATTCGGATATATATAACACCAAATCGGCCGGAGAACTTCATTTATTTTCTGTCTTTCTTATTGATAACACATGTGGAAAATGGTCCTATTCATTTTTGTCTGCTGTTTCGAATATCATACGTCGCAAGTAAAGCAAATGAAAGCGACAATAAATGTATATTGGGACGAGTCATTATTTCTGATAAGGATTAGAATTAGGGTAAAGTGTATGAGGCACAGTGTCTCGACACATAAGCCTATAGTGGGCCTTTTGTTCTCCACACGGTTTAAATATATGTTGGTATTGTTCAGGGAACCAGGGACATATTCAAGATGGATGTTTCGCCTAATGGTTTTAGATGGCTTGAAGAGAAGTTACCTGTTAGGGCGTTAGTGAGTCTTTCAATATTTTCCTTGTTGAGGGAGAGAAAGTATTTGAAGCTTTTTGGGTTGATGGTGATGCAATTTTTCGTCTGTCTACCTAGCTATATCACTCCAGTCATTCTTCACAGAATCCTTCGTTTACATAAAAGAATGGAGAGTTGAAAGCGAAACTGAAATACCTGTTTCTAATAAGGTCATTCATTATCATGATCTAAGATTTCTATCTCATTAGTCCCTATAAATCTTTCGCATCCGATTCATTAAGAATTCTTTTCTTATCTTTTGAATGGACTAAAAAAGTCTGTCAAATTGCCAAAAACCAGTTAGAAGGTTATGCAATGCATTCTTTCCAAAACAACAACAAAAAAACTCTTCGTTAAAATGACGACATCTCTTCTGTGCATTCCAAAGCTTCCTATTCGATGTCCAT
>JANTFA010106335.1:0-13961 GCA_026413405.1 Phytosciara flavipes | reverse complement strand
TTGCTTTTAGTTGGATGACGATTGACATTTCAAACGACCTTGGAACAGACCTATACCGCCGATAATATATGTTTCCTTCACCAGACCTCGGAAATAGCACTATTTCGACCACAACTTTGGATCGGCTCGACCTTTCAGGAAAAAAAAAGTTTATTGAGATAGCATTTGATTTACTCAAGTTATCGACGTGATAGACGGACATTTTTTTTAAATTTTAGATTCGGCACCCCAAAAAGCTATGCACAAACTACCAGGCCCCAACTCGAATTGTTACAAACGGTATAACAAACGTAATATCACCTTCGTTCTTCGTACGGGGCTAAAAACCAATCGCGATTTGCACTTAACCTTCCGTTGAAATTGCAAAGTTCCGCGTTATTTAAGAAGTGATTACCAAAACTGATAAAAAAAGTTTTCCAAAACAAATAGAATAGACCAGTCAGTTATGAGGCTCATCAGGATTTTCTTTCAATTTGAAAATTAGGTTCAATGAATGAATACAGCTGTTGAAATCAATAATTTATACGACTTTTACGATATGTAGGCTCTACAGCTTCATCCAATTAACTTTGTCGTATGATGTTTCGAAGTCAACAAACAAAAATGATGTAAAGCAACGTAAAGCGTTACTCTTTTACGTATCTCCACTCCGATGCTACTTCACCTACGCACAAATCTATTTAAATGTTGTGGAGTAACGTACAATCATCAAAGGTGGTGGTTCCCGCGTATCTAATAAAAGAGCGATCGAGGTTACCTCCACAACAGAATACGAAATAAATGAAATATTGGCTAATATAAACAGTGTATGATAGTGAGGTACCCTCGACATCCCTGTAAATATTGTTTCGGTTATACTTATTTCATGTGGTATAATTCTAGCGATTGCAGTGCTGCTGAGCTCGCGAAAATTCGTGAACACTGTCTTTGTAGTGATTGACCATATGATTGGTGTTACGCTACATGAGTATGACGTTTGACAGTGCAGCGCATTTTTTGTATCGGCCTTGCAAAAATTTCATGGCAGTTGTAAGTTGATTTTACGAATACAATAAACAATCAGAAGTCCATAAAAATTACTTTGTAAAGCCGGACAAAACTTTGCATTTCTCTTGTACGATAACTACTGCTGTTCTACTTGACGTTCCATTGACAGTACGTTTGTAAGTTTATCGATGTTCGATTAGATTCAAAAAATATTGTTTCCAAATTACCGTTGTTTTTGTATTGTTTGCCAGCGTCTTAGTTATAATTCTCAGTGGCTACAAGAGAAATGGCTATACAATGTACAATATGCATGTCTAGTCTTGGTGCTAACGATGCTGCTAATGCTGCCTCCTGTGGCCATGTATTTCACGAGTCGTGCTTAGTTCGATGGTTTCTCCAGTAAATTGGA
Organism: Phytosciara flavipes; assembly: GCA_026413405.1. Lineage (NCBI taxonomy): Eukaryota > Metazoa > Arthropoda > Insecta > Diptera > Sciaridae > Phytosciara > Phytosciara flavipes. Next base: position 12,565 of record JANTFA010106335.1, on the reverse strand, counting down.
TTGATTACCTTTTTCGCTGATTGGAATCATAAGAACAAAATATTTCAGATCGAAAACCTGTCCCCAATGTCGCACACGATGTGCGGAGATACAAGTACGCCGTTTGTACTTCAGTGCCGAATTGAACACCTCGGCTATCGATCTGGACTCTCTTCAAACCGACTTGGATGACGCCAAGTTACAAGTGAGAAATTTGAGGGCCGATCTTGACGCAAAAAGGAATGAAATAGCAAAACTGAAGGAGAAACATAACGGAACCAAATCAACGATTGTGGGCTTGGACAATCAACTGGAAATCACAAAACTGCAATTGCAAAATGCCAACTCTCAGATTGCTAGTCAGAAGGCGGATTTGAATCGGTTGCGCGTGGTGGAAACTACGCTGAACCAAAAGATGCAAGAGACAAAGAACTTGGATTATATCAAAGGCATCATTGACTCGGATGTCATGCAAGATGTTGACGAATTATTACGAAGCCAAACGGACATTAGCATTCTGGCAACATTAGTTTCTGCATGCAAAAAGTAAGATTTTTGACCATTTACCATCGTATCGATACACCATTCAATGACTATGTGGTGAGTTACAGGGAACTTGTTAAAGTGAAGAAAAGCAGAGACGAAGTGGGGAATCACAGAAGAGTATGCCAAGCGGAAAACGGTAAATTAAAAAAGGTCATCAAGTAAGTGTGTTTTGTTGAATATCAATGTTGTTTGGTTGAACTCGATCGGTCGAATGCATCTCTGCTTTCGTTTGAAATTCTGTGTCATATTTTGTTGAACGAAATTTTCAGCACTGTACGTCGCAACCGGACGGCTTGCATTTGATACACTCCCAGTAGTGCCATTAATGTTTTCTCGTGGTTTGTATTCATCCCGACACCGACTTTTGACAAATTCAGTCGTTAGCTTTTCCAGATCCAATGTTCCCAAAGCTGTCATTAAATTCTCTTAAGAATTCCGGCAAAAATAACAGCAAGTGACAAACGATGCCTGAATCATCCAATGTGGAGGACCAAAACTTCTCAATTCCCTAACAGTTTTGTCGAAAGTCAAAAAATGATCTTCCATGTCATCAGTTTCTTCATATTCCATTGTAATCAATTGCCTACGTATTGCCTACCAATTGTCCTGTCACACTATGTGTCTCCAAAGAATCGTGCATGTCCTTGGCTCTTATCTTGTCTTGTACGTGCTCCAGATGAGTATCCGCAAATCATTGAACCTGAATGACTTCACATTTCTTCTTTTCTTTGGAACATTTAAGTTCAACCTCATCCTCAACCTTTTTCTTGTAACAGCCCATTGACTCCGATTCGATTTACTCAAGTTATTCACTGAAGGACGGACGGATATGTTTAGACCCGTACGAAGTACGAGGGCCTTATGCTTTCACTCTTTCACCCTTAATCGGACATCCCAGCTGCATACCCCTTTGGGTGAAAATTACTCTTCAACTTGCTTTACGGCCGAATAGCTCGACTTAGGCTTACTCTATAGACACTGACTACGAAAACCATGATCCGATTTCGAATATTTTGTTTTTCCTGGATTGAAGTAGTCAATGCCACAGTTCATTTGCACCATTCATCAATGTACGAGCAATACTACCGGTAATCTGTGGAGGTTTCTAATCACACCTCGAAAATGACATTAATTCGACCGTATCTCTGGATCGACTTGACTGATTACAAATCGACGAAAACAGTCACATCGAGATGGTTTTACTCAAAACCTATTCCCCTTGCCTCGGTGTCTTAATACCACGTATTTGCGGATGTTATTCATATCATTGGTTGTCGATTGATCAACTGAAAATATTAGACGCGCGTAATCTATGTTGTCTCTTCTTCGAAGATTTCAAGATGTTGAACTTTTCTGTGAGTTTTTGTTTAATGCTGAAAGAAAACACACGAACAATTTTCCGTTGCTGTGATCGACAATCATGCTGCAAGTTCTATTGTATTTGGATGTTCACCACTGGCTAAACAATGGAACTAGCAGCACAATTGTCGATCCTATCAACGCAAACTTGTTCGTGTGTCTTCAGGTTAAAATAATACGCTCTTCAGACTATGGCTATGTTCTGCGCAACCTGACAACAACATTTTTAGACCAAGATTAATTGATCTTTGCGCACTAATTTGTTTCACTTATTTTTAGACAGCTTACCGAAAGGATAAACACATTGGAAAGCGATAATTATAAATTACAGGAGGATGTGAGTATTTTTTCATAAAATTGCGATGAGGCTCTTCACACGAAGTGTGTTTTTAGTCTAATCGCAAATTATGGTGATTGGAGTGCGAAAAAACTGCGAAATATAATTGAGGAAAATACTGTGGGAACTATGGATTAGATCATGAAAATCTACCAGGGTTGGGTCGCGCTACCTGCTCAGAAATTTACGCTGCTTTCGTTTTTCAAAAATAGCTTCCATGTCAAATTAGAACGAATCATGATTTTGTTCATACCGTAAGCGACTTCGTCGGTGACGGTGACCAATCACCGCAATCTCGACCTCCCGACTTACAAAAACTCTTTTCCTTCGATTCGTCCGGTCAGTCCATAATAGAGCGCATAGAATTGTCTTCTGACACAATTACGACCGAAAAGCCACTCAAAATTTGGTTCAAAAATCACTATTTTGCCCTCCACCTTTAGTAATCGATGAGATGAGATGGAAAAAAAATGTTCTTCTGCGAAGTTGCTGCTTATAAAAAAAAACTTTGGCTGCCTGACGAAAGCTGTAGAATGCAAATCTGGGAAGTTATCAGAATTTGGGTACTAAGACCCTGAAGTCTACTAACTCTTCGAACAAATGTTTTCCGGAAAAGTGACTTCTAACCGTTTCAAAACATTCCTTAAAACCTAACAAAAGCACCAGATGGCGCATCTATCTGACCTACTAACCCAATACTCCCTTGAACAGAAATGATCCCCTCAACTTCCTCTACAACATATCAAAAGTTAATGTCTTTCCCCGAAGAGGTCGCAAAAGAAATTTCACAAGTAAATTTTCAACCATAGACACACGATATAACGGTGTTCTTATTTAGAGCTTCATAGGAACTTTGATTTGTCGTAGCTCCCAAATGGACCCTTGTAGGTCATATTTTTGAAAGGATCGAATGTCTTAGAATTGTGAGTAGAGTGTTCTCTCGAAATTTAAAAGATATTCGTTGATACGTTTCGAAGTTAGCTCTCGACTGGAACATACTGAATAACTAACAAAGTGACGAAGGATTTTCTATATCTTTCGGAACAATGAAATCGGTCAATTTACACCGGACTCTTGAAAGATTGCTTTCTTGGCTTTCTGACCACTCAGTTGGCCTAGTTTTGGGGGCAGTGAGGGGAGAAATGGAGAGAACTTCAAAATTTGCTGTGTATTCAGTGCCTAAATTTACAACAAAAAATGTTTGGAATTTTTATCTAGTATTGGGACTTGCGTCACAGGTGCTCTGCTTTTGGCGACTGCTTCTACTTTCATATTTTGTTTGCCTTCAAATTTCCTTTCGGTAGCCTGAACGTTCATCACCAGGAATACTAAAAATTTAAGATTTGGTTAGAAATTGGGATCTGGCACAATTGTTTTCCATTTTTATCGCATTCCAATTTCAGAGTGATTTCACAATGTTTTTCTTCAACAAATTTTAATTTAATTTTAGTTGGCTCAATCGAAACGTAACAATGAATCAAATCCTACAAACGAGGTAAGTGAATCGCATTATATTGTCTGGTTACCAACGAATACGCAAAAGATTTAAGAATGAAAAAATTGCGTCACAAGTGGCAGATGCCGAGGAAACCAAACCCAGTATCAAAGAAATTTTAAGATGGAGAACTTTAAGTTCACAGAAAGATGAGAACCGAATCATCCGCCACTTTGTGGCGCAATTTCTTTTAAAGATCTTTTGTTCAGAATGCGTCTTCATACGCAAGTTATTTTGAAAGAACTGATCTAATTTGACATATCTGATTTCATACAACGAAGAGAACATCAATTTCTCATGTTTTCTATCCTTTTAATTGCGACAAAATCGGTTATTTAATGTGAAAACTGTCTCCCTTAGACCATTTCATTGACTCCAGTGCCAACGATTCAATCTGCGCAGCCATCATCACGCTCCATTCAATTATCAACTCCTGAGACGGCCCGCAGAAATCAATCGCCGTACCTCAACATAAGACAAAGCAACGTTGGTCTAACACCACTTTTACATCGAAAGCGAAAGGCTGAAGCAGAGGCTCCCAGTGGTGCTTTTCGTAACGTAATTGAATTTTTATTCAACCCATCATGATCGATACTTCAGTTTGTAATTTAATTTCTATCTGCAATAGTTAACCATATTTAACAACCCACGGAAATTGACCAAGCCGACGACTAGTGGTCAACAGACCAGCCTTATTTACAATGGATTCGGTGGTAGTGAGCGTAAGGAGAACTTTCTTGGCTTCCCAAGTGGTCAATTAAGAAAAAATTTTGCTGGCAGCGCTTAGGCATCGTTTTAATGGAGAATGAGAGGCACAAGTAAAGAAGTGATTCGTGTAAGTGCCTGGTCATTCTGAGGTGGTAATATTTTGTTTTGAATTCAATTTTGTGACAATTTGGTTATTTCGATAATTTGATGCACTGAAGACAATAATCATCTGGATTCGTAATTAAAATGGCAAAGAAATGTCGATCAAAATTCAGTGTTTTGAATGTATCCAGGAAAGACAGTAGCAGATGCTGCGACGGAGTTCCCTACGATTCCTTATGCAACCTAGTACAAAAAAGAAGTATGGAAAATATGCTACCTTAGATAGAACAATCAAATGTCTACGTCATCCCACAGTGAAATCAAATCAAACCGAAGTACTCTTAATGAGCCTACCAATTCGTTCTGTGCAGGAACCCTTGAACATTCCGTTCAGTACAGACATTGTTTCATTGTATAAGGGTCCACAACTCGTGAGTCAATGGCAAGTAGCATCCAAGGTTTTTCCACAATACGTGCTACCGTTACAGTATGTAGTCATGCAAATCGAACAAATAGTTTGCAGAACTACGGAACAGTTTAACGACGATTGGCATAACAAGGAAAAACATCGCTTCACAACACGACACGAATAAAAAACACTCTGCTCGTTCAAAAACTCGGACCCGAAGAACAAAAATTCTATCAGAAATTTGGACCGCTAGGATTAGAACTTGGATGCGACATCGTAGCATAATCTTGCACGAACAGTCGCAAAATTGGAAGCCTCAACCGAAACAAAACGTTATGCCGACTGAACCTTCCTCGTTCTTCACCGTGTTCTTGTCATTGACTTTTCGTGGTACCTTTCTACAACAAATAAAACCAGATCAAACATTCGAATTTTCTCGAGCGCATACCACACAATTGAGACATGTATACAAATGAAGGATCAGCGTATCGCACAGAAAAACAAGCGAGTCCAGCCGTGTAGCGAGATTTAGAGACAGTGAATTGTATGATGATAGCAAACGCATTAGTATTTCCAAAATAGATCAATGGTTTGAAATCTTCCAAATTTGAGTCACAACAATTCGACCTGTGGTTACCCCCTCGGAAAACTCAATCGAAGAAACTCATTTCTGTATGGAAAAAACCTCGATAAAAGTTGAGAAGAGCAAAATTCACAGCGTCTATCCTCGCGTAATGTTTTTTTGTGATATCTTGTACGATAAGACTCACACCTACGCATCCAGTTAGATGGACTAAAAGTGGTTTGAATAAGTGAAATTTTTCATATTCAAATAATCTCTTGGTTGTAAAATGTTGTCATCATAATCTCGGAATCAGAGATAAAGTCAAAGCATTTTATATTGACGGATTTTTGACGATTCTTGGAGAACGGCTTCATACGTCGTGGTCAAATAGGAGGCAATCCAGAAATGACTCATGAAATTTCCAAAAGAATTGACGAGTGGTCTGATGAACAGCTAAAGGGGACGGGAATACGATTTGCTTACTAGTAATTCAATTCGAATGTTTTAAGTCAAACAGATGAGTATATTTAGTTGAGCATAGGGATCGGAACAGATCAAATTCAGATATCTAACTCCCAAGGCTTTAGTTTACTGAAGAGTTCAGCATACACTGTGAAATCTTTGTAGGTAATTCTTTGAACATTTCTGAAATCTATGCTCAATTTACGAATATCACTGGAAAAACACATCGGAACATCAAAAATGAAGACAAAGTGGATGAAACCATAGCGGCCTTCAACAGTTACAACGAGCACATAAAATTCACGGTAGAACGAGGAACTAGCCAGAGCATATCGTTTCTCGAAGTGCTTTGTATACGAGACGGACGCAGCCAGTACAGCACTGGTATGGTGTCGTAAATGATAGATACCACATTGAAGTAAATAGTGTAATCACAGAAGATACGAATTAAAAATGGTTTTTGTCTTTTCAACTCAATGTCTTATCAGTCTCTGTTCTACAATGGAACGAAATAGATCGGAAAACTATAAAAAATTACCGTTCGACATAGTGGACGTTGATGAAGCAGCGAAGGAACGAGTCTTATTGCATTTTAAAGGTCCTTGCGCTGGCTTGCTCCAAGTAGGACCTGAAAAATGGATAATGCCAAAACTTTACTCTAAATGTGCCGACAAATTGTACAACTTTGAAGCACGTTCGGATGACATCTGGATTTCATCTTTTCCAAGATCGGGCACAACACTGACACAAGAAATGACGTGGCTCCTGTGTAATGACCTAAACTATGAAGCAGCGAAGAAAACGGAAATCTCGTTCCGCTCTCCGTTTTTCGAGTAAATGCAAAAAAGTTAAATTATTTGAACAATCTGATCAAGATATTCATCAAAAGGATGAATGCACTGATGATGGATGAAAATGCGACTGACGATGAAGCGTTGCTGATAAAAAAATATCTGCCGCCATCATCTTTTGATACTTTACCTGCAATGACTTCTCAACGATTCATCAAAACTCATCTTCCAATTAAATTGATGCCACACGATGCCCTATCGAAAGGCTGTAAAATTGTTTACGTCGCAAGGAATCCAAAAGATGTTGCAGTTTCATTTTATCATTTTGCCACTATTCCAACGCTCGGATACATGGGAACATTCCAAGAACTCTTAGAATTCTACATGGATAACTTGAGTGAGTTCATACATTATAAGAGTCTCAATCATTGAAATGGGAGCTGGGGGAATGTCCATAAATCTTCCATCGGCATTGCGTTTCATTCTACGTCAATCGTTTCTAATGATCGTCTGACAGGTCGAAAAAAACCATATTTTAAATTCCATTTTCAGTTATTTGGGGTTCGCACTTAGAACATGTAAAAGACGCTTGGAACCACCGCAACGACAGTAACTTTCTGTTTCTGTTTTACGAGGATCTGGTGAACGATTTGGAAAGTAATCTGAAAAAATTGGCAAAATTCCTTGGACATCCTATACGTGAGACCGACCTTCCCGGTTTAATGGACCACTTAAACATTGAGAATTTCAAAGAAAATAAGTCCCTTAACAAGAAAGATGCAATGGAAAGGATTGGCAGCAAATGGAGCTTTATCCGTCGAGGTCAAGTCGGAGGGAATCCTGAAATGACACCGGAACTCTGTAAAAGAGTGGACGAGTGGACTGATGAACAACTGAAGGGAACGGGAATACGATTTGCTTACTAGTAATTCAATTCAAATACATTACGAACAATCCCAAAACCGAGTGCCGAATGATTTTAAAAGTAAGAACTTAAACTGATTATTTCCTAAATGATAGTGCGTTTGCATACTGTCTACTTATCTCACTTATAAATTCAAATTTAGGAGTCAAGTTTAACTAACACCATCGATTTTATGCGTAAGACAAGTCGAAAGTGCAAACTCACTAATAAGAAATTAGAAATTTCATCACAAAGAAAGAAGAATTTTACGCACACGATGTGTTCTCCACCTACGTCTCGGCTTCACACTCTGCACATATATTGCGCAAAATTTCCACTTAGGCACAAGTTAACAAAAGAGCTATTTTTGTTGTGGTCACAAGGACCAAGTGTCTCAAGTGTTTTCTTATCATTTCTTGTTAATTAGCGATCAGTTTAACCATATGCCATTTAAAAGGTCTTCCATTCCAACAGATAAGAACATTTAGGTAAATATTATCTTATAACCCTGATTAACTCTAATAAAATATGTTTGGTGATTGTAAAATTGGTTTTCACTGTTTCATGTTTCATGAATGAACTTGAACACACACTAACGCAAAGAAGAATGTCAAAAATACACGCATAAGCTCGCTCGTCAGTTGTGTGACACAAGAGTTATCTTTTCATTCATGCAATCAAGAGTGATTAAACCTGTGAGTTGCCCTAAATGCCTCTCTGAGCAACACTACCACCTCGTCAACCAGCGTTTTCTTTCACACACCGATACATTAAATGAAGTAATACCTGAGCAGGATGCGAAGACGCTTCAAGACACCAATTCGTCGTGAAGTCATGTAGCTCACATTGGCAATATGCTCCTTCCAGGTCACAAGCTTATCTAGCGTCAAACCGAGACATTTAAAACATTTTGATTTCTGTTCATCTGCTTTTGACAAGTAATGTTTATACAACAACGCCCGAAGGGCCTTTCCCAGCCAGTCATGCACTGATTTCAGAAACATCGCTTTCGCGTCCAAATGACCTTTCGTTACAGTCACAAGCAATCACACGCATCAGTCACTCGCAATGCCAAGAGATAATGAGCTAAAAATAGTTTTTTTCTTTAAAATATCTTTTCAACTCAATGTCTTATCAGTCTCTGTTCTACAATGAGCCGAAATAGGTCGGAAAACTTTAAGAAATTACCGTTCGAAATAGTGGACGTAGACGAAGCAGCGAAGGAACGAGTCTTATTGCATTTTAAAGGTCCTTTCGCTGGATTGCTCCAAGTAGGACCTGAAAAATGGATAATGCCAAAACGTTATTCTGAATGTGGCGAAAAATTGTACAACTTTGAAGCACGTTCGGATGACATCTGGATTTCAACTTTTCCAAGATCGGGCACAACATGGACGCAAGAAATGATGTGGCTCCTGTGTAACGACTTAAACTATGAAGCAGCGAAAAAAACGGAACAAACGTCCCGCTTTCCGTTTTTCGAGTAAATACAAAACAGTTAAATTATCCGAACACTTTGATCAAGAATTTTATTAAAAGGATGAATGAACTGATGATGGATGAAAATGCGAATGACGATGAAACGTTGCTGTTAAAAAAATATCTGCCGCCACCATCTTTTGATATTTTACCTGCAATGACTACTCAACGACTCATAAAAACCCATCTTCCAATAAAAATGATGCCGCACGATGCCCTATCTAAAGGCTGTAAAATTGTTTACGTCGCAAGGAATCCAAAAGATGTCGCCGTTTCATTGTATCATTTTGCCAATCATCCTGCTTTCAGATACACGGGCACATTTCAAGAATTTTTGGAGTTTTACATGGATAATTTAGGTGAGTTCATACATATGAGTCCCAATCAATCGTTCATCGGCATTGTGTTGCATTCAATGGTTTGTAACAGCTTACAATATCAATAAGTTCAAACAAATTCAGGATAAATCCATCTCAATCAATAGATGATAAAAACAATCGTTTCATGGGTAGGTGAGGAGAGAATTTATTCTGAATTTTATCTTTAGTTATGTGGGGCTCGCATTTGGAACATATAAAAGACGCTTGGAACCACCGCAACGACGGTAACATTTTGTTTTTGTTCTACGAGGATCTAGTGAATGATTTGGAAAATAACCTAAAAAAATTGGCAACATTCCTTGGACATCCTATATGTGAGGCCGACCTTCCCGGCTTAATGGAACACGTAAGCATTGAGAATTTCAAGAATAACACGTCCATCAATCAGAAGGATGCAATGGAAAGAAGTGGCAACAAATTCACCTTGATACGTCGCGGTCGAGTTGGAGGCAATCCAGAAATGACACCGGAAATCTGTAAGAGAATGGACGATTTGACGTATGAACAGCTGAAGGGTACGGGAATACGATTTGCTTACTAATTATGTAATTTGTCATGTGAACCGCATTCCAAACAATTTAAAAAGTCTTCAGTTCAAACAGATAAGAATATTTAGGCGATTACATTCCCGTAACCAGGTGGTGCTCAAAACGGGCTCTTCCAACTCCAAAATTCTTGTGCCCCCTCCAGCACTCCCTAAACTCACAACTTTTTTGTTAGTGGTGCCCCTCTGACAATATGGTCTGGAAACGGGCCTGGGCAAATATTAACTCTTATAAAATGTCTTTGCTGATTGTAAAAATGTATGTCAAAACTACACTCATGAGTTGCACACTCAGTAATACGACTTCGCTTCTTTATTTTGTTAGATAAAAGTGAAACAGAGACTTCATCAATTGACTTTGACTTACAATCTATCAGACTCAAAATATTTTTCGTGAGATTTGCTTGCGAAAACTGGACAGGTAAATTGAGTAGACCCACGATAAAATTACAGGCAGTCATCATCTCAGTGTCATACACGTGAGATATGGTCAGCATTCGAAAAAATGGGTGAGCAAATAGATATTCAGTCGAAAATCGCGCAGGTAGCCTGTAAGTTGCCTTAAGTTTAAGTGCCTCTCTGAGCCACACTACCACAAGATGCGAAGCCGCTTGAAGACACCAATTCGACGTGAAACCATGAAGCTCACATTAGCAATATATTTAGGTCGCAAAATAATCAATCGACAAATCAAGTCATTAATTGCGTTTTGATGTCTGTTCTGTTTCTTTTTACAAATACTTTTTATACAAACCCCCGAAGGGCCTCTTCGAGCCAGTCATCCTATGACTCTGTAATATCGATTTCGCGTTCAAATAACCTTTCGTTATGGTAAAAAATTACCGTTCGAAATAGTGGACGTTGACGAAGCAGCGAAGGAACGAGGCTTATTGCATTTTAAGAGTCCTTTCGCTGGTTTGCTCCAAGTAGGACCGGAGAAATGGATAATGCCAAAACTCTAAATGTGCCGACAAAATTGTACAACATGGACACAAGAAATGATGTGGCTCCTCTATAACGACTTAATTTATGAAGCAGCGAAAAAAACGGAACAAATGTCCCGCTTTCCGTTTTTCGGAACGGGATTTATGGACGACCCCTTATTGTGGAAATTTCAGTGTTAAATGGATATGAATCTGAACATACACTAACAAATTGAAGAATGTCGGAACTACACTCATGATGAGTTGTGAAGGAGCCGATGTAACAACTGAAGATGGACCGTTCTATACTGTCTTGGGACCATCATGACACCCGGAGTTCGAAACAGCGTATTTTCTTCAAGTTGAAAATCACTCAATGTGTACCTTAGGGGGGAAAAGCTCAGTTGCTATGTTAATTCGTTTATCTTTGTTTTTATATTTGGTTTTTTGACTTGCATATTAGAATTAGCTAATCTTCCAGGTAAAATACAAATTTTGTACAATCAATCGATTCCTTGTCGGTCGATTCGTCGTATATACAACCTGCCTATTGTCATCTAACTGATACCACTACTCACAATGTTGTCATCTAACTGATGCAACTGTTCCTTCCTGTCAACTCATACGTCATTAAAAGTAATCTAATCGCACAGTTCTATGAATCTAGAGGAATGGTGAGTTACCCGTTTATTGATCATTCTTCAAGTGTAAATACAACGGAAGCAGATTACTGAATGAGTCAGCTATCGATGTGGCCAGCGAAACTCGACCAAGCAACAATTTGTGTGGAAATGTTGAACCTAATATGAGCTCTACGAAGATTATGGTTTGTTGGTACCAGACTTGTCAGAGAGACTTACCAAAACGATCAAAATAATTGCTCCAAACGATTTTGTTGCACCACGTCCAGTTTCAAAAGTTGGCGAAGTTGTAAAATAGCTAACTTGTGCCAAAACCGGAATTTTGCGCATACAATCGGTAGTCAGTCACCGTCTCGGGTTCACAACTTTCGCATGTTGCGCAAAATAGTTATCTTTTTCTTTTAGCAATCATTTCTGATGTGGATATCTGTGTGTTATCTGAACTCTGATTAAACTCTAATCAAATTGGTGATTGTAACAAAAAAAGAGTTCACTGTTTTATGTGTGTCATGGACTTTGATCGCCTTCTCTTCATGCCTTCACTTTTTTGAACAGCAAACTGTATAGCCTAAATTAGGCTACCTAATATATCAGAACGGTCACCGTTGATATGCATTCTGAGCGTGTTTGTATACATGAACATCATATGCTCGTGACGTAACATATGAACAATTTTCCTGCTACACTTTCGTCGCTCCACAGCGACTACCCAATTTCAAAACGCTTGGCTGGACTTAGGGACGTTCTTTTAAGAAAAATTTCTAATATGCTAAAATCGATTTCGCGTTTTCGCCATTGTAATCATGAGAGATATGAACCAAGAAAGTTTTTGTCTTCAATATATGTTTTGAATTCAATATCTTATCAGTCTCTGTTCTACAATGAGCCGAAATAGGTCGGAAAACTTTAAAAAATTACCGTTCGAAATTGTGGACGTTGAC
>JANTFA010106224.1:0-13964 GCA_026413405.1 Phytosciara flavipes | reverse complement strand
GGTGTAAAGCCAAGAACATTTTGTGAGATGGTCAGGGTGAATACAAGCGCAGCTGTTCCCAGAAAACATTTCAAACTGAGTTTTCCTTGATCGCACAACATTTCGGTGGAGATGATGTCATTGATGATTGGGTGCAAAATGTTTGATTATTTTGACTAAGCGGTCATTTTGCTCACTAAAATGGTTAGACTTTTCGTTTCTTATTTATTTAGGTAAAGAGATGCCGTGCCGCAAGTCATAATATTTTCAATGAAAATGTCAAGACCTGTCAAAACAAAAACCTAAGAAGCAGTGTTGCCAGAACATTTTTCTAGCAGACCTGTCACAGTCAGAGACCTGCCACACACGCAAGACTGTCTTGCCAAACAGGTCTTGCCAAGGCTATGTTTTGTGGAGGTCACCTCGATTCAGGTATGGCCAAGTCATACAAGCATTGAACGGACTCATTCTTAAAATTTATGAAGAATTTCTTTACAAAAATGATTTCGTTCGATGTGAAAAAGTAAAATCCCATGCAAAATCTACATGTCCTCCGGCTGCAACTAATTTTGACGTATGGTTATCTCTCTAATCCAAGGTTGTTAACAACAGGTTAAGACATCTCTGAGATGATCACGAAGGCAGTGACACCCAAATTTTCTAGTGGTAAAAAAAAAATTATTTTCTTCAAGTTGACTTTGTAATCTGTAATGAGTGCGTTCTCAATTTTGTGTGCCACCTGCCTTCGTGGGTCCATATACGAAATTTGTTCGACTAAAATGTCAGCACTGGACCGGAGGACATACGGATTTTGCAAGGGATTTTCCATTTTCGCATCAAACGAACTCATTCTTGAAAAAAATTTCATGAATAAATTTTAGGTAATGTTCGAGGTCATAAAAGTGCAAAATCCGTATGTCCTCCGGCTTGTAGGACTTGACCATACCTTATCTTAAGACTATAAATCATCCGCCATTCTTTTCAGGGCATACAAAAAAAAACTCACAACAGCCGAGTTTGTATGGCGTGGTGGAAGATTTGCATGAAAAGTGTTGTGGCAGCCGATTATACCTGTTTGGCGAGACCTCCTGTTTGGCAAGACCTCCTTAGTGTATAGCCTTGCTTCATCTATTCTTTCTAAGCGTGGCGTTATGAAATTTTGTTCTATTTGCGATGTTTTTCTTTAACATATTTCAATGCAATTAATGCAATTATGCCTCGTGTGATGGTTCTAGGACTGTTGTCTTTGACCATTGGTTGAATTAGAATTGAAAATATTTTTCTATCAACGTGTGGATTTGCTTTGAGAAAACATCGCATTTTCAAATGACATCGAGTGTAATGTTTTATAAGTAAGACCTTCTATGTTCAGTATTTTGAAATCGATTCAACCAATACAGTCGCAGTGGACTGTCCTTCAACGAGTGAAACGAGGTATAGAATAACGTCGCAAATTTAAAAATGACGCACTCATGACACGCTCTGCAGAGAGGTAGGAACCATGAAAAGGAGTGAAGAGATGAAGTGTACATAAAAATTCGTTTTATTTATTGTTTATGCGGACATCATTTATATAAACTTTGTAAAAATTAATTTCAATTGGAAAAGTTTAAAAAAATATAAAATTTATGTTTAGGCGAATTAAACGAAACAAACAAAAGACATAGAAAAAAACAAAAATTCAAACTCAATTTTCGTATAAAAATTTTTCGGCGTACCGTGGAAGCGTAAATGCAGCTCTATGAGCAGCGGTCGTATAATATTTCATGCCCATGTCATCGATTTCCTTATTCGTAAACTTGTGAGCCGGTTCCGCCAATTCAGCACCTTCCTGCAAACTCCCAATTACAAAACCAATCTGACCGGAAGGATATGATGGAACCGATGCACAAGCATAACTAGTAACGGGGAATTGTCCTCGGCAATGGTCTAACGTCTCTTTTACATGCTGTAAATTTGTCCAAAATGTGCCGCCTTGCGAGCACACAATACCGTTCGGTTTCAGTGCAGCCTTCATCAGGGAAAAATATGATTCCTAGAATGGGGTCGAGGGTGGAATTAGTTTCACGATTACAATTTGGACACCTGAGTCGTACCTGAAACAGAGACTTTGCTGGTCCCACTGGATCGCTACTGTCCGTAATGATGACATCGAATTCACCCTTTCGCTGTTTCATGTATTCAAAACCATCGCCACAAGTCAAATGCACCTTTTTCGAATCGAATCCACATGCCATGAATGGAAGATACTTTTTGGCCACTTCAATGACTCGATCATCAATTTCGACTTGATGAATTTCCTCAACCAGAGGATGTTTGACGACTGTGAATATTTTTTTTATGGTCAAAATGTCTGCTTTTATTACCGAATGACTCAGAACATACCTTCACGGGCGACACCACCATCACCTCCACCAATGATAAGAACCTTTTTCGGATTCGGATGGCAACACAACGGAATGAATGAAATCATTTCCTGATAGGCAAACTCATCCCGTTCTGTACATTGGATGATTCCATCCAATATCAGCGCTCGTCCATGAGTTTCGCTTTAAATATAGAGACGAAGCAAAATGTTAATTGTCCGTGACCTTTGAACTGGAGTTTATCAGAAAATTAAAAATAATTTCCGACTAGTTGGCATAGTTACGTTTCTAATATGCTGATTTCTTGGAATGCCGACACTTCTTCATGTAAAACTTTATTCACTTTCAACGAAAAACACTGGCCCGGCCACAAATCGTCGGATATTTCGCTGAACCAACCGTTCCGTATTTTGTCCATTTTATAAATGAATTTTTTTGGGTTTGTTTTGGAGGCACTTCAAGAATATATTTACACGTGTGTTGTCATACTGTCAAAACTATATTATGTTGATAACGTACCACGAATACGGTTACAAGACCAGTTATTCGATGCCAGCAAGACACCAACGCACTTTGCCGTCTTTTCTGTACGTTTTACCAATGAACGTAAAAACCAGGTATGGTCTGGACTCTCATGGGAGGTGAGTTTGTTTATATGTCCTCCGCTCCATACAAAATTTGACATTCGATACCATACCTGGTTTACACTTTCATTGCGTTTTACACCATCACCGCACAATGTAATACAAATGTGCGTCCAATGTTAACGTTTCATTCGTCGAATACTCTAACTGAGTAATTTGAAAACAGTCTCACTCACACAGACACACTTGCAGTGAAGAATGTCGTAATAGGAGATGGAAACAGCTAAGCAAATTTTGAATGGAAATGATTTGGTTAGTGTAAACGTTAGTGGGAAAGAGACCACTAAATATTGTGCTCATTCAACAAATTTAGCTTAGGATTGGACTTGTATTGAATTTCATGTTTTTCTCTAGTCAGGTAAAATTAAATTGCTTAGCCTAGCCATGCAACCAAAATAAACGATGGTTTGTCGCTTCGACCGATTTTCAAAATTAATGACTCATAGGAAAGTCCATTGAAACCTAATCCAGACTTAAAAGGTAGTAAAATAAAATTTTAAATGTTTATTGGTCGGCATTTGAACTGAATTCACAACATCTGGCATTCATGCGATGTTCAGTTTTTACATTTTGTGTATGCCATTTACAAAATGTAAAAACTGAACCGTCCCAAAATTCCAAATAATTCTTTATCCTTAAAGATGATTCGACAGACGGCAACCAATTCAAAAGTATTCTCATCGCGTCTATTACTTCATTGCTTCATTGTATCAAATGGTTTTCAAAATGTTGATTTCGAATCTTTTACTTCAATTCTTTCAGCATAAGTTTTGCTACAATAGGACCAAATTAGCCGTAGACTTTCATTTATTTCCTGTCTGCCTTATCGATAACAGGTGTATATCACAACGTAACAAGCACAAACTAATGTCTTTGAAGAACGGATTCATTTATTTTTTAAAAATTCAGCCTAATTCGGTCAAACACAGCAATACAGCCCAGCATAAACATTACTTTGACAATCGTCAAATTTGGAGCCTGTAGAAGAGAAGCACGTACTGTGATTTTATCAGCTTTCGGATATTTTTTATGATATTCGGTTATAAGAAGCAAATGACTCACAGAAACAAATTCAGATTGCATTTGTGTCCGGTGGATAGGCCACTTTATAAGTATCACTGAGTAATGCCGGACACACACGAGCATAAAAGTGTGTTCAAAAGAGGGAAGGGATGAAGTCCGAAAGTTACTGTGCGTTTATACAGCGACAGGAAAGAGGCCTAATTTAAATTTTCCTTTTATTGTCTTCACTCAAACTATGTGTAGCTGCAGTTAGTGTTTGCTAGATTGCAAAGCCTTAAAATCCACTGACATTTCTTTTCTTATGCAATACATATGACTCAAAAGCCCGAAGCAACATTTTTGAGAACTAGCCAATTGAGTCGCTGTTAAGGAACAGGATTTTTCAATTGACAAGTATAAGTGAGTCAAGCTTCACTACCGCAGAGGAAAAAGTCTGTATTCTTCAATGTACAGCATACATTTAACTTTCCCAAGCTATGCCCAAACTTCATAATCTGGGTGGGTAGGTATGACGTGGTATTCGGTGTCTCCAAAGAATTGTACACAAAATAATTAAATGCAAGACCACGGACGTTAGAAAATGTATTCTATGTACGTAATGTTCTCAGTGTAAAGTAGAACGAAGATATAATCAGCACCAGATAATTGAAATGTACTTCGTTTTAGATTACTGAATTAGTAATTTCTTATTTGTTTAGACGGAAAGTCCTATCGGAGTTATAAAGCTTATTTTCCGACTGTCATCTTTAAGCTCGTGGTGGGTACCCGAAATGATCCTAATATTTTGTGTGAAACCAAAGCAACTCCAAACAAAAGTATGCGATCGTAGTCAGCTGCCAAATAGAGTACTATTTTGTATCAAATTTTATTCACACTCTTTTCACAGTGTCACAGTACCACTCATGCCTCGAGTGTGTTGATGAAACTAAATGCGTATCGATTTGGCCAACATAGTTGTCATTGAAATTACGAATTTTATATGCCGAACCACTCCATAAGGTATGGTTTCAGTGACCGAAGCAAAGCTTTTTCCTTTCTTTTGGTTACACGTACCGTCAAATCAGTATAAATCATCCAATAAACAAAATGCCTAATGACTTCGAACGAATTTAAAAAGAACTGCCAATAAAGGGGAAAGGATAGCTTCATGCGACATCTGTCGATCAATCGACTTGAATGGTATAATGAATCTCTATGAGTGAACTTGAGTGAAGTCAATGAATTTCTGATTCAAAATATTCGGTCAGCGAATCAGATTTAAATCATGAAATCAATATTTAAACCAAAAGCTCAAATTCTCCACTAAATTAAAACCCAGTTGAGATTACAATGTCCGAAGATAATCAATCAATTTGTAGCAGGATAGCAAATGACAAGAAATTCCATCGAAAAAGAATTCAATTCGAATGGAATGCCATCTACATTTCAATTGATCGAACTACTGAAACGTCACTTGTGTGAAGAAGAAGAAGAAAAAAAGTGTTTCTGTCAAGTTATCCGAAAGCCATTCATTTTCATATTCTCGAGATTCGTTTACGTGTGTGTTTATAGACACTGTCTCGTCTGTGCATAAATATTATCGAAAGCTATTTAAATGTTACTCCGATTAAATTGAATCCTTTCTATCGCGAGTGTGAATCCAATTTCAACCACAAATTGTTATTGCAAGTGCGAAATGTAAAACTAAAATCGAAATTCAAATGATTATCGTGATAATTGGACGCTGAAGGAACTGCATTGATAGATTCACTTTTTAAATAACCCAATCATTGTGCAAGAGAAGAAGAATTAAAAGAAAAGCACACAAAATTGGATGTGAAGGAATTTGGTTGGGGAGAAGATTTTATTTTCATTAAGCGGTGCAAAGATTTTGTTAAATTATATTGAAGCAGATCCCCAAGTTTATTTTGTTTTCTTCTATTATGACAACGTTAGTGTACAGTGCATATGATAATTGGATTCTCTCTTCTTCAGTTCAACAATAAATCAACTCAATTAAACCGATAATGTATGAAACGTAGAGTGGAATATAGCGCAGCGCAAAAACAAGAACCTCAGTGCAGTTTTACCATATGAAAAGTGTAAATTTTCACATCAATTCAGTGGATAGAGACGGTGGTATTTTGAACGAATCTGTTTTTTTTTTGGGTGCGCCAAGTTGAACCATATCAAAAATGGTGACCGGTTTGCAGCCCTTGGAATTCACCGACTGTCTGCTGGACAGTCCCGAATTCCGGGATAATCTCAACAAACACGAAAAAGAGCTGGAGAAAACTAGTCAACAAATCAAACGGATTATCAAAGAGGTGAAGGATCTGTTGACAGCTGCTAAAAGTAAGTTTTGATCTTGTTTTTAACATTTTCGCTATACTTTTTTCATTTGGATATATGCTTTTTCGACTGCCCCATTCATTTTATTTATCTCCCAACCGACGACCAAACAAATCTGTTGAGCAATCGGTTTTGTGTTTTTATTATTTTTTTTTTCGAAACCGATCATCACAATTTCCTGTATAATATTCCATTGGATGTTATATTCCATTGAAAATGATAAAAACGATGTGTATAGGTAACTCGTGTGTATGTACCTCTCTGATAGGTATGTATAATACCTGGCTACATTCATCATCTGAATGGAAATAAATTTAAAATGAAAAAAAATAAAATAAAATCTCGCGCGTTCTTCCATATAAAATTCTTTTCAATAATATCTCGAAAACATTATATGTTTGTACGTTTAAGCGCTGGAACTGGAACGTGACACCTAACAAATCCGTTCATAACGAAAATCTTTTTTTTTTTTTTTTCAAAAAACTTATTAAATGATTTGTAGAATATGACGTCATTACTAAACGAATTGAAAAAAATCTGTTCACCGTGTTCGCTATTTTTAGACCGGTACGGAGGACGAGGGTCTTACGCTTTCGCTGAACAGCGTTTGCAACACGTCGAAATCGAATGCCTGAGTGAGGGCACCACCCTTTGTGGTCACCCATACAAGCCAAACCAGCAATAAAAAAATGTCTGTCCTTGAACAGGACAGAATAATAATCCGCCCTAACACACCTTTGCTGGGTCAGAGACTAGACCATTATTTACTAGTTTCGCTGATAATGGTTCTACTTTTCGAGATCAATACCGAAAGTTTTAACTTTGCCAGTGGTAAGCTGCGCGACAATCCTAAGATACATCCATCTATGAATGTATAAGGAGCGAAACTAGTAGGAGTAGAATGCCAGCGTCTCCCAACAATATCTTTGCCGGCAAGCCGTGTGAAAGTTTTTTCGAATGTTTGTTTTGTTGAAGCGATTCGAAAACTAAGTTGAAATTTTGAAATGAAAAATTACTTTACACCGCCCAAATGTATGACGATGGATACGAACCTTCGAAAGTTTTTTTCACCAAATACCACGGACTCGAATCAATTCAATCAGCTGGGTTTTGTATACAAGTCTGACAATCGGTTTTTTTTTCTGCCACAGT
Organism: Phytosciara flavipes; assembly: GCA_026413405.1. NCBI lineage: Eukaryota > Metazoa > Arthropoda > Insecta > Diptera > Sciaridae > Phytosciara > Phytosciara flavipes. The sequence goes on along the minus strand of JANTFA010106224.1, from coordinate 6,469 downwards.
TGGGAATCGAACTCTCACACTGGCAACTTCAATCGCTTAGTGGAAAGCAAACGAGTTAACCACTACACTATTGAGTCGGTCCGTGAACACGATAACTTGAGTATAACGAAGATGAGCAAAATCGGTCAAGCCGATCCAGAGATAAATGATATTGAATTATTGCACGGTGCTATTGCTCGCACAAAGTTCACAGATGGTGTAAATGAAAGGTATTTCCTACATCAATTCAGGAGAAAAAGTTTGTCGAAATCGAATTCCGGGCTCGGAAGTTAGAGAGCGCACTGAGTGAGCCTAATACGAGCTACTCGGCCGAATCTCTGTGACCTAAGAGAATGGCCGGCAGCCGGCATTTTTGGCTAATATCTCAAGTAAATTTCACTTGATTTTGGTGAATTTTCAGAGTTCAATTCTCCAATCACACTTCGTACGGGACTTTCGAAATTTCTGCCAGAAATTTCAACAAGGGATGAGTTTAAATGGAGTAATTTAAAGATGCAATGTTGCAGATCAGTTTTAAGATGTGAACCACCCGAGGTACATTACTCGTACGGGTCTAAAAATCAGTTCACCGTGTTCGCTATTCTTTATTCTGAGCGAACATTTTTCGTTTGATGAATTTTGTTGTTGTTGTTGTTCATGTGTGTACAGTCTCGTTATCACTTAAGCACCTCTATTAATGCGATAAATGAGCGCATTTTCGATTTTGCTGTTGTTGTTGTTTCTTTTCATTCCAATCGATAATGATTACCAGCCGACCGATAAACAGCATTTTATAAACCGGACAACGAAATGTGGTCATATGAAATTTTGCAAAAATATTTGCTTATCGAACGTTCAATACGGACGGTTATTCATCGTTTTGTCTTCAAGGAAGACAAAAATCCCTGATTAATGCCTTTATATTATGTAGCAAAATGCATGTTCAAACAATTGAAGTAAAAGATTTCGCAATTCTTTTGAAAATATTTGGGATTTTCAGACCCGATAATAATATCCCCTCAAACATACCCCCTTGATGGCGGTATAGGACACACTATTAGCTCAAAGAAGTGCACATTTGTCGAGCTGTCGAGTAATTTTAATCTAACAACAACAACACTGAAAAAGCGTGACGTCACTTAAGTACAGCCTCTTAAGGAAATATTTTCTTCAAACTAATGATTCACTCGGAACGGATCAGGTTTTACTTGAACCTGACCTGATATACTTAAGACCTGTTTTTTCGTTACTCATTCAATAAATTTTTGACCTGACCTGAATTTACCTGAAACTTAAATTTACCTGAAACCTGAATTTACCTGAAACCTGAATATAGAAACAAACCTGACCTGACCGAGCCATTTTTTCACAGCGTTCGGAGCATAATGTGCAACATTCACCTTTTTTGGTCTAGTTGCAAGGCACCACCTCTTATTTTGTTAGTGTAGTACTTGCTGCTTCATTCAAACAATCGCACTAAAATCATGTGATTCTCGCACTAAGTTTTATGTGTTTACAGTCTTTGAGCACACAGTGGCCTAAAAATGCTTTTAAAACAATATCGGGTACCGATTAAAATTAACTTGACTTAGAAACTGACCGATATGAATCCACTAGAACCATTCTGAATGCACTGCCATATCTAGCCCAACAATCTTATCAACGATGATGATGGGAATTACTATGCCTCGAAGTGTCCTGACTATATTTCCCAATGTATTCCATATGGTAGGGGTTGATTATTTCATTCACACCGTTCGAACTCTGTCAAATCAAAAACGTAAAATATTTTCTAATTAATGCCTTCTACCTTTCGTGTATATAAATAGCATTCGAACCTAGATTAGATTAGACGTTTGTAATCTGAAATACTTTACTGTCGACCGAGCTTTCCACATTAATATTCTGTGCACATAGCCTAGCATTCCATTCTGCTTCTGGATTATTTATGTGCGGAGGATTTTGGTTTTATTGTGATGGTTGTACGTATTTATAGACGTGGAACTACATCGCTCTAGCTTTGTTTTACAGTTTTTTTTTATTATTATTTGTTACGTTCGAAGTTGTAGTCATTGTGGTTTTCTTTTTATGTAAACCACAGTTGGAACACTTCCATTGCTTTTGCATACATTTTCAGGTTTAGGTTTACTTCTGTGAACACTATTGACACGACACATGTCCTTACTGGTATTGTCATACAAGGCGAACAATCGAGGCTTGCCGACGCTTTATTGCATTGGCGAAAAAGTGAAAACGAATGACTAGGGGAAAAACTCCTTGGCTAAATGTATACGATTTTAGGTATTGTTCATAAGGTGGTGTCCCAGAAAAATCAAACTTTAATGCTTTATAAGTTGGTGGGGGTGTGGCACGGACAACTAGAAGTTACTGATTTCAAAGAATTGTTATTAGTTCTACGTGATTCACTAAGTTCTGATGAAAAATTTTGAAAGCTGAGCAACTGCTGGTGCTTTTTGTGCCAATTTTCGCAAAAACTGTAAAAAATGCACCAGCAGTTACTGAGCTTTCAAAATTTACCATTTACAAGTTCCATGTACTTATGGAATGAGAAACATTCTGCACAAATCCATTACTTCTAATGTGACCTTCTTCAAACCCACCAACTGCTAGAATTCTTAACTTAAAAATGCAGACCTCCGCGAAGTACAACTCATTTGTTCGACCGTGAATCTGAGAATGATGTTACAAGTGGTTCAGCATCTACACGAAGGATCCTTCTAGTGCCTGAACCTAAGAATTACGCCTACATATTGGTTTGAACTTGAAAAAAGTTGTACCGCAAACAGTCTTCGTTACAAAGACAGCATACCGTAAGAGGTTGTTGAGCTAGTTCGGAAGTTTTGAGAGTTCATTTTGTCAAGTAAATTAATTTCTAACGACACGAGAATTATCGAAATGGTTCACCACTTATTTCTTCAATGATTCTTTGAAATGCCAAAAGAGTACTCAGTCAAAACACTTCAGTGCTTCTCATTTGGTACGCATTTAGTCTATATCTTCTGTGGCCACAAAATGTTATCCAAAGAACCAGATGCGAACTATCCGCACCTACCAGCCCAATCCACTTAGTGATCTGTTTGTCTACAGACTCGGATAAATTGATTTTTATTTCGTTTGTGTTATTCTCAGCGCATTTGTAAAATTGGAAGACGGATAAGGCAGTGTGTTACTTTTCAGCCAATTTCTATTCAGTAAGTTTGTGTGTAGGTATGACAACATTCGGGTCGATCTTCGAATAATACGTTTTTGTGTTCGATTTTTTTGTGTGTTTGTTTATTACACTTCCTTTCCAGTAGGTCTATTCGAGTGAGGAGTTCACAAAAAGTCAACCTTCGTTCTTAAATTATTGATCGACTTAATATGAGACATTTTTTCATGGAACCAAATGTTACCAAATAACATCGCACGTCGAGATGTTGTCAGCAATCACTATCTATGTCAATCCAAAGAACGTTGGTTGAAATATGTATGGCAACCAAAAAAAATATCATTGGGTTCTATCTGAACACAATTCACGTTGTTATGTAACAATCTACCCATTTCAAAATACGCGCATTTTCGTAACCATATTACGGATCTTTGCGCTGAGTGACAATCACTCTTCATATACCTTTAACGAGATCTAATGCTTTTTTTCTCTGCTACTACTCTCCATTCTTCTTCATAAATTATAAATTTGGATGACTTACGCATTAAAACGGTTGCCTCCGTGCTACTGGCCCGTTTTATTTCGTGAAATTTTTTTTGTTTTGTTTTGTTAATGTTTAATTCAATTTGCGAAATATTGAAGTAGGTAAATGTATTCAACTTGTTGTTTGTCAATGGTTTTGTTGTTGTTGCTGCTGCTGTTCTGTAGAGAGTAGAGTAGTAAGTAAATAATAAAATGATTCAATTTGGGTACGGGGAAATATATGTGATGAACGTAGGATGTGTAGCAACGTGTTATTAAATGAAATTTATTCATGCCATCCGGATAGGACACTTTAATGTCTGTCTAGTTATATGAGCTAAAAATTAGCGGGTTTTTACTTGAAATCGAAATTCGTATCGGTAGCGGGGTCAATGATTTCACGCTGAAAGGCGGAGAGGGAGAGAGAGAGAAACCCGAAAGTCGTAATCTATGTGTGACGAGTAGATGCTGAGCTCTATTGAGACATTCAGATGTGGCATCATGAGCGTATTTGGACTTGAGCCGAAACTTTGATATTTCGTGAAATAAACATTAACTTTACTCTAGCTTCTCGTCCGATATAATTGTGTCTACACCGCTTATTCCACACCACTAAAAGCTCCTTCGTTATATTTTGAATGAATTGAGGTTTTCAGTGTATCCAATCTATCTCTTGCTCTATCTCTCTCTCGTTATCATTTCGCATAATAATTCGCGTCTAAGCCGTTCGTTCATTCCTTGTTTTGTTTCATAAAATGGAAAGACCTGATGTTGTTCATTATAATCCACAAAAGTCTTAAAACTAAAACCTTCCTCAAATCACCATGGATTACTTTCATATCGTCGGTTCGTTGATATCCTTCTACTGATATCAAAAGCTAGTTAGTTCAAGTAGCCGAAGAGGGATTCTTTTGAAAATCAGCGTACTGAAATCGTACACACCTTTTGTTGGACTTTCAGATACGTTCCCAGAAACGTCCCTGGAAGGCACAACCACTTCTCTTTCAAGAATCCTACCTAGACTCTTGTATGGTTGATGGGAGGTGGGGGAAAACCAAAAACATACATTTTTCTCATGGAAATTTCTCCTGGTACATGAAAGGTATTTGCATGTAACTATCAGAGCAACGTGAGTCTTGCGAGAGTTTGGAAGTTTACGATGAGATAAGAGCAGTTAAAATCTGAAAACAGAGAGGGGTATCATTAGATATTAGAAGGGGTTTGGAAAATGGTTTTGGCTTCCAGTGCCGAGTAGCTTACTAAACACGTATCAAAAAGTCTTTTTTTTTAAAGAATCCCTTTCTGTGACACAAAGAGAATACTTCCTCAGAAAAAGATCCATTTTTTACGTGTCACCTTTTACAGTCATCACGGAGAAATTCAAATTACACTTAATCACTCACGTACATTACTGGTTGAATGAACTCGAGTGTTGTACACAGTCGATAACATGTTAATTGATTAAATCATACGTAGTGTGTGTGTATGTAATGCAATGCATCAGAAACACTAATATAAAAAGCAAATTAATGTATTATCCGTCACGTAAATTGAACCTACAAAATTCAATTCTTCAACAAATAAATTTTTAATCGACTAGTGTGGTATTGTACACGACTTAAAATGACTTTCTTGTTGCTCAAATAAATTTATTTTTTCTTCTTCTTCTTCACTGTTATTAAGGTTGCGTTTGTTTGTTTGATGCACGTACTTTATGTGAGATTGTCATACATATTAATGCTGCGTATTCGATATCACTGACACAAAAAGGTTTTGATTTAAATTCGGTGTAAAAGACCGACGCGTAGTGTGAAAAGCACATAAATAACATTCAAATAAAGATCTCTCGGAATCTATTCAATTGAAAAATTTCGTCTTCAATTTTATTCTGCATGTCTGACGGTTTACATATATTCGGTATACAAGCACATAACAGATGAGCAAACGCTTTTTGTGGGCGGAATGCGAGACTCGCACGATTTAGCTCAATTGAAGTATTGATGGGAATGGAGAGAAGTTGCTTGAATATTTCTCGTGTTAACCGAATTGGCACTGGATCAACTTGACCTACAGTTAATACTTCAATATGCTTTCAGAGGAAACCGGAGGAAACTTTCTTTGACATTAAGCTTTCTGAAATACCCAGAAATATCACGAAACATGAAGGGACTCAGTTTTGAAAGCGTCTCACAGTCTTTGTACCTAAAATAATTGTAAAATCCACACTTTATTGCCTGAACCACAAACGGAAACCCGAAATGTCGAGCTAATTAATGTTAACCTGTAGATCAATCACAGCTATCAACTCGAGGGGAAGCTATACTCCGGAAAGTCGAGTCTCACAGAAAGTCACAAAAGAAAGTCACAAAATGTCACGCGAACTCCGGAGAGTCCTAAGTCATCCGGAAGTCATGATAAGTCAGAAAATTCATATAAGTCATTCAAGTATGAATCATAAAAGAACATCGAAAGAATTTAGCGACCTTTTCAGTAATGAATTACCTTCAAATTTCCGAGTATTTAGTTCGGCTCCGGCAATCACTCCATAAGTGAAGTCAGGTCACACCGTTTTTGGGAGTAGTTTCCCCCTCGCATCAACTCTAAAACTTCAAATCAAGCCAAAGAAGATTATGTTTTTATCATGGCCAATTGGCCGCACCGTTCGAATCGTACCCACTTATCTAAATAAAGCTAACTTCTCTTAATGGAATTTTCGTTGGAGTTCATCATCTGTCTCTTCTTCTTCCTCACTTTATTTTTATAAATGAATATTATTTACAAAAAATTCCAGATTTTTTA
>JANTFA010106113.1:0-13965 GCA_026413405.1 Phytosciara flavipes | reverse complement strand
TGTCCCTACTTTTCCTATACCTTATAACATGACTGTTTAAGTGCACTTTTCACAATAAAATGGCAGCGAATAATGCAAAATGATTTCCAGTGAAATATTTACACCAGAAACCAATTGATTTAATGGAATTCATTGGAGGAGAATACAGATTCTGATGAATTTTGAAAGTTATGACTCTTCATTCTTTTGTCTCTTGATTTGTACCATTAGGGTCGAGCTTTGAGTGAAACTAATATGGTTCTTGGAAGAGGTTGCTCTTCAACTTTGTAACGAAGTTCATTTTGCGAAAATGAGTTCATTTCACACAAATGCGAAATGCAAGGGTAACCGCACTGGGAATACAACTCATTTTATGTGCAACTCTTTGTTATTTTTTAGCAACTCATCACCTTTTCCCATTTGCAACTCATTTTATTCGCGTTTAACTCATCTCGGTCCACCGATCAGTGCGAGATGCACCACTATGTCCCAGTACGAAACCTAAAAAAATGCAGAGAAATAATAACAGGTGGCGCTGCGACCGCCCAGCCGGCTGGGCGAAAATCATGACATTCGATATCATTTCTCTGATGAGAGTCTGATGGAGCACATGGACTCAGTTGTTCGAAGAAGGTGGGAATGGACAATTTTAATTTGTGGTCGTCAACTTGCGAGTAATACAACAATTTTCTACTATCGGTGGTGGGTATTCAAAAGAAGGTGGGAAGATACGCTAGTCATGCTGAACTGAATAATATCATCCACAAGCCCTTGCAATCATCATTTCCTGCCATGCGTAAGCCCCCGAATTTGTGCTCTGACTATCAGAGCGCACTCAAAGATATTGGATCCCATAAATACAACTCATCTTTAGTTCTCAATAACAATAGTACAGACAGTCTTAACCAACTTGCTTCCACAAACAGCGTAATTCTAGCCTGGGTTCCAGGACACAGTGATATCGATGGAAACGAAAAAGCTGACCAACTTGCCAAATTAGGAGTAGAAACCTCATTTACTGGGCCTGAACAAATTCTTAAAGCCCCACCGTCATTCTACATAAGTCTTATCAAGAAATGGGAGAATTTTTCCTTCAAGAATCACTGGGCGAAATTGGACCATGCATTCCACGCCAGAAAAAGTATAAAAATTAACGCAAAAAACTCTAGGTTCTTAATGTCACTTAGCAGAAGAAACATTAGAAGAATCACAGCTGTACTCTCAGGGCACTCCCACTTAAACAAGCACTTGTTCACTATGGGAGCAGAACTCGCCCTAACACATTAAAATATGATAATAGACATACACACTAAATCAAATACATGCACTCAACGTACGATCTCCTTCATTGATGATTTGGTGCGTATGCTTGTTAACATACTACAGATAACAAACTATGGTAAAATATCTAGAACAACTTTTCCACGCATATGCACACGCTAATAATTATGCTCGGAAAATTGTACGATAAAATAAAACATTGACATTAAAAGTAGAAAAATTATTATAAAAGTCATATAAAGAGTGGATGCATACGATTAATTTACAACATTCCGAACCGCACTTCCATACAAATGGTGTTATGTATCGAACGATGCATGACATAACGCATGACATTATTATGCTGCTGCATGTGAATTATTTAAAATGAAGTTTGAAAGCATCAACTAACCATACAACTCATATCATGCAATAATCGACATAGAACAAACGACATTTTGATGCATAAATAAACGCATGTTTATTGTCAGGTCAGGTCACATCAAGAGGAATTCTTTGTACATTATTATGCAAAGCAGAATACGATAGGACTGGTCGGTGATAAAACGAAATTATTATCCCTGCAAGTTGATATTTGACGTAAAATGTTGTCGGGTAACAAATATGAAGCTTTGCGAAGCTTAACATATATGACCTGTTCATTGATGTACGAAATTGGATCTTCAAATAGCTCGGAATCGGTGGTACTTTTCTTAGAGTAACCTTCATGGAACCTTAGGGGCTGTTCATAAATAACGTCCATTGTTTTTCCAGATTTTTAGACCCACTCCCACCTGTGTCCACCATTTTCCAATACATTTAACATGGCGAGTCCACTTCGGCCAGACCTCCTCCCCCACATCACAGTGGACGTCATTTATGGACAGCTTCTTATCTAGTATATGACTCAATCGCTTTAATGCATTTCGAAGTATTTTGGTTAACAGTTTGTTAGTCACGGAACACGGTCATGGACTACTAGACGTATGTTGGTTGCAAGGTTTACGAAACGTAACGCAAGCACTACTTTCAACGTTCTTAGCATGCAATAGTACAGTACCATGCTCATCCGTAGTTTTTACGATACATTTTACAAAGTAAGGGGCATGGTCAGTTATTTTATCACATCAAGTTACGCCTTCTTAAAAAGTGACGTAAAACAGTCAAGTGAAAGTCACAAGCTATCCGGAAGTCACCATCAAATTGTCATCGTAAGTCACAACCTTTTTAGTTCATTCACGAACGTGATGTTAAGTCACAAACGTCATGTTAAGTCACAAACGTCATGTTAAGTCACAAACGTCATGTTAAGTCACAAAAGTCATGGGAAGACATGAAAGTCGGGTCCCCCTATTAGGAAAATAATATTGCTTGCAAGTCCATGATGCTTTTAGGACAAACCGAATTGCAATTCGTTAAAAAAATAAGCGGTAAGGAAATTTTGTAATATTAAGCTTCATAACTCTCTAACGTTTCAAAAAACCTAACACGTTTGAAAATATGCCCTCAAACCATCGTCATTCGATCCGATTTTTTGTGAATTCCATTTCAAAAAGATTATCCAAAATCCCAAAGCTGATAAGGTGTAGTCATTCACCTCAGTACGGTCACAACATTGATTTGTGCATTTTTATTCTATCACAAGCAAGGCTCAAAACGTGACATAACATTTTTATCCCGACTTACGGAAGATTACATCTGGTGCAGCGGTATTATTTCATTGTACATCATCTGATTCGTCAAAAAAAATGTGCGATTGGAGCTGACAAGTGTGTTTTTATGCAACAAGCTGGTATTCTACTCAGAAATTAATTGGATTGATAAATAGTTATTATTGACATCGAGTGGCAAAAAGGCTTCATTAGGCAAGTACACATGGCATACAACGTTTTATCCACATTGTAAAATTAGTTGACAAGAAAGTAGTAGCTGTCAACACTGAATCTATCTCTTCCAAACCTGAAAAGCAGAAGTAGTTAGTTGGCAATTTTTTCGTTATCATTTCTAAAATATGAAACTCGTCACACGCAGTAACTCATCACTTTCTAGAAACAACTTTGGAAAATTAGAAGCTAATTATTCCTAACATTTCTAGCGTTGTTGGGTGAGTTTATTCAGTGTTGCCAGCTGCTACTTTTCTGTCACCTAATTCTACAAGGTGTTTTATTCAACAAAGTCACCCAAGGTGCGACTATTCTGAACAAGAATCGTATGCACTAGATGTCAGATTACCAGTCCGAGGCGAAACCGAGTTTGGCAAGACATCGTGTGCGAGAACATGCCAACAATATGCCAGATGATATCATCCTTATATGGCACCTGAACATTGCAAGGAGGACTGATGGACGTTAAAGCAGACAATCCTGGACTGAAGACAACCTTACCCAAGATCTAGAGGCAGATCACCAGAGAGGTGGACGAATGGAAGTCAGTCAATAGCCGCCCACATTCAAGTTTTCGCTGGCTGTTTTTCGCTGCAGATCATATTCTTCAATGTTTTAGATATCTATCAAACTGACCCAATAGACACCACTCAGTAGACAAATTCATTTTTCGACACGTACAACATGAATCACTTCATAGACACACCGATCCCAATACTCGTATCGATAGCAAATTATAATTAACTAAAATACGACGCAAAACGTAAAATGCACATTTCGTTGCAATGTACATACGGCCTACGCACGAAAAAAGAGAAGAAGAAGAAGAAAACAACACCGCACCACGTTATGGTGCCAGTGTTGTTATAAATATCTGTGAATCGTATGGCTAATGTTCAATGCTATGCATTTCAGTAAAAATGTGATGTAACCTCGGTCGCAAAACTCGTACATTGCACTTTTGAACTCCGTCCATAAAATAGTGCAATGCTGCACCGAGCATGCACTGCACATAAACATATATAAAACGAAAGCCAATTTTTACCACCCCATTTTGTGTATGTGTATCGCGGGTGGTAGGTAAATAAGTCGGAAATCAATACTTTATTTGTAGACTCAGCTTTGCTGTTTCCATTTATTTACAGAGTCAGAGAGCTATACTAATGACATTTTTACTATTGAGGAAACTCTTATTCAGTTAGCGTATCGTCAGCTACGGTATCTTTCGGTATCGCAAATTGTATTTGAACATCATACGTAACAGCAGTTCGTCAAATTGGATTTTCAATCTGTCGATGGCAGTATTGAAACTATATCCATCGCTATTTTGATTGATAAATGTGGAAATTGAACACGCTACGGGTAGGAAGGGAACTGTTATTAGTTAACATTCAAAGGTGCGTGGATTTTGAGTTGATGGCAGTAGTAGCTATAGTGAACTGAATTCAGTATACCTAAACAGTCTAGATATACAGAACAGTTTTGCATTGAATGAATGTTCTGAACCTCTCTGCCATTCCGAATCCTCAGAACAAAAAAACCTCATTTTTTGGCTATTTTCACGCCTAATTCGTTCATTTTCGACCTTTTTTTTTGTAAATTTTGGTCATTTTGGGGGGGTGTGGTCAAAAACTCTGAGCTTGACGTCATTTGTGAACGGCCCCTTAGGAGGTGTCGAAAAGTCTAGAAGTGACGTCGTTAAAAAATAGTGTGACGCCATTTATGTGGCCCAACACACTAGCGCATAAGCAGACCAATCGTGTTCAGGTCAGTTCCGGATCGGACCCAAATGTGAAAATTTAGATTCAGGTCAACTTCGTATCTAACCATTACAGATTCCGGTTAGGTTCTCGTTGCACCTGAAATTCTAAATCCAGGTTGAGACTATGCTCCAGTCAACCTGAACTGTCTGTTCCACGCCCAGGCAATCCAAAAACACATCCAAGAATTTAATTTATACCTTGGAAATACTGTGGCCAAATGAGGCCATAAATTCAGAATCTACCGCACACAGTTCATCGCTTGACGGTAGCTGATCATTAATTTATCCAGGTGAATCTGCTATCTATAGCAACGAACTGGGTACACAATCATTTCATTTGATTGGTCTGGCATATATTCATTAAGTCACACAAATTTGATTAAATTGAGACATTTCTCTGTTGATATTTTCGATCGATTGTCAATTTTGGAGCTTTGATTAACAAGTGCTGTCAATGAGATATGCTTTCGCATAGAGGATGTTTACATTACATCGATTACATACATAATGGCATTCCAATCCAAAAGGATGAGATCACAAGAATAACTGAAGCGGACAAAACGATGCAATCGGATTGTAATGTAGACATAATAAGTGCATATGACAATTTAAGTGACCCGATGATGTGGCGATGATGGTTTATTTATAGTTTGAAAATCAAAAATTTTTTTTAATTTATTTTTAAATTCAATTAAGAGAACCCATATCATCCAAGGAACGTAGCATACAATACACAAGCTAAAAGGCAAATATTGAAAGAGAAACTCAAATACGAATCGCTGTTGTTGTTGTTGTTTACACAATGTTGTGTGAAGAGAAAACAGAGGAAAATATTACTTCCGCGATACTTAAAACGGCATTCAAAGAAAGTTGAAGCGAAAGACGGAATGAATAATAAAGAAAAAAAACCGAAGAAGAAAAATGAAAAGGACAAGAGAGATTCAAAGAATCATACACCGTAAGCTCTGTTTCTGGTGGGGCAGTTCAGTGTTTGTAGGAGGGAGTGTCAGTGTATTGGTTAACCGTTCACTTTGAGCAAGTGTTGGTGAGTGATAAGAATTGAGGGGAAATGACGAAATGAACAATAAAGAGAGAGAAGGAGAAAGAGCGCAATTTCATTTGAAATTTTTCTCTCAGTCAGTCGTATACGAAAAGTTGAATGCTTTTCGATTCATTTGAAAAGTTCATTTCGTTTTTCGACTTCCGCATACTGATGGTATTATATTATACCGAACTCTGTCGTTTGTTTTAAGCGGAACGACAACAACAACAACAAAACCCATTCACACACATCCAAAATACTGCTGTTATGCTGTATGTGCTTCGATGGGGCACTATTCTCAGTGTTATATAACTGAAAATGTAGTTGAAAAACCAATACTACCGCAAAATTGGCAACCCCTTGTGCGATGCGATGCTATTTTTATATTTTGTATTCATAAGGAAGTTGAATGACCGCAAGCGACCCTGGCGAGGTCGTCAACCCTCATATGTACAATATATATTGTTATCGATCGGAAAATAAGACTTCTGTGATGTACGATATAAAGGCTGGAAAAGAGCTATTATTGACATCCAAATATTTTTATGATTTACTTTGTGCCGTTTCAATGCATTTAGGGGAGGTGATCTATAGACCGGGCTCAATATGGCACACCTGTTTGTTTTTGGATCGGGATTATTGATCGTCAGATACACAAAATAAAAAAAATTTTCCCTCAGAAAATCAGTCAGGGCAAATCAAAGGCAGTGTCGAGAGCCCGAGCATTGACTTTATTTCCACTTCTGTATATCGACAAACCGATGTCAATGCTCACATACAGGAATCAACATTATAATCCAATCGAAGTCATTCCACCCCGAATCAATCTTTGAACGAATTGTAATATTGGATTCAGTCAGGCTTGTCTAATCGTTTATACCAATAGAATTCCCTTCTCCTCATGTGTGTGCAACGCTGTGTGCACGTATATAAAACACAAATGTCTTTAGCGAACGTAAATTGCATAATAAAGCGCAAGACAAGCCTTTTGCAATAGTACAACAATCCGGTTAGGGTAGGTCGGTTTTATTATTGTTTTTCCATAAAAATGGGTAGTAATTGAAATGCATTTTCGTTTTATACGGCATCATTGCATGTACTGTGTGTGTACATGATTGAGAATATGGTCGTTGATAAATGTATGCTACTTGAAGCTCCACAATCGTTTAGCTGTTATACCTCATGGATTTCTGGGTTTTTATTCCTTTGTTCGACAATGGATTTGTTCCGGCAATTTTCGATAGAATAAAATGTTCGTTGGATAAAGAGATTTTCAATTGATGTTCAAAATGCTTCTTCCGGATGAAATGTAAATATGGAAGGAATAAAGGTGATGTGCAGACCGGATAGAAATGTTGCCAACTTTGTATTGGAAATGGGTAAACGATTATGTCTTCGTTTCTAATTACATACTGCAAAGTTCAACGTGATGTGGGGGGACGTTATATACACAAGAGGACGCTCATATTTTCGTCAGAGACTAGAACTATGTCTTTCGTTAGTCAGGGACTACGTCTGCAACGTATTACCTGATCCTTTCCTTTCCACTGACAACTGGACACAAGGATTTTCTTGAACTTCTGGTCGGCCTTAATTTTTGCATCTTTTTAAAGTAGTTACTTCCTAAAACTACTTTAAAAAGATGCAAAAATTAAGACCGACCAGAAGTTCAAGAAAATCCTTGTGTCCAGGTAGCTCAATCGGTAGATCGTCGGATTCACAGCCTATGGTTCACAGGTTTTACTCCAGGCACAGACATTGCCCTTACGGTTTTTCCTAATCATGAGGATGATTAGTCTTGGCTGTAAAGCTTCATGCTCGCTGAGCTCTATCGACTGCAGGGTTTCAAAATATTAAAAATAAATACGAAGTGAAATCTCATCAGAGTAATGATACCTAGATGGCGTTGCGTTGCACCCCATTGAAGGAACATCTGAGCAGTTTTCATAGTACAAGTGAAATGTCAAAATGGTCGCAATATGGCCGAATTTTTCTTTGTTCTGTGACCAACACTACATAATAGACATAATCATGTCGTTCAATTTCTTTCAGAAATAGTTCAGATGTTCCTTCTATTTGGGGTGCAACGCAACGCCATCTAGGTATCATTTCTCTGTATCTCATGGATGGCCACTTTGACAGAAAAATTCACAATTGACAATGACTAACTCATCGGGTACAACAAGAATCAGTACATTTAAATAAGCGGGAACATTTGAATATCACCAGCTGTACAATGGGCCCAACGGTGGCAACTGTATACTCAATAAAAAAATTTTTAAAAAGAAACCTTAAGCCTGTGGCAATAAATGTCAACTGAACAATGTCCACAGAATCATACTTTCAGCAAGAGTTTAATGTCGAACCAATACAATTTCTAACAGCTCAATACACAAGATTTTAATCTTCTACGAGGAATAAGTTTGAGTAAATATTGCATCGCAACGGTCGAATCGGTAACCGCATCGGATGAACGTATATTTGTAATTGTATAACACGACACAAAGAAATGGTTTATGTTGTACGCTGTGCTATTGTCGGGAGAAATAATAAACCAGACAATTGCAATCCAATTCTCAGTATCATAAGCGTTATTACATGAGAATAACACGTATACGTTATTTGTATGAATTGAATTCTATTGTCAATAGGGATTTGATATCTCGTATCGAGATGAGTAAAAGTATCCAAGAGCTTCGGCCCGAAGTATTTTTACCTGGACTTTTACTCATAGCGAAACGAGATTTCAAATTAGTTCGCTAGTATGCTACAAACCCGCATTACCACGATACTACCCGGACTGAGCATATGGTGAATTTGTGGTATTTTCTCGATGAGCTTTTTCGATTTTTGTATGAAAATATTTATCTTGTAGGCCTTTTGCAATTGAGTTGCATGGAGCTACCGATGGGATTTTTCGAGCGATTTCGGTACTGGATACCACCGTATATGAATAAAATTGTCGGTTCTCATAATTCTTAATCATAATCTTATAACAAAGAATTTATTTTATGTGCCAAAAATAGCTTGTTGCTAGGTCACAGTACACTCGGAGGTTTGACAAGTTCAAGTTATCGTCAAGCGGTCGTAAATAAGTAACGTCACGCTTTTTCAGTGCTGCCATCAGATTGAAATCACTAATATTTCGAAAAGTGTTCACTTTTTTGAGTCAATAGTGAGTACTACTCCTCTATTTAGGGGGTGTGTTTGAGGGGATGGGAGTAGGATACATAATTAACTCAAAAAAGTTTTTAGTGATTTCAGTCTGATGACAGCACTGAAAAAGCGTGACGTCATTTATCTACGACCCCCAACTGTTGAAATGGTTGAAACCTTCGATATAGAAGTATCTTACTTGCCATCCAAAGGTGACAAGAACACAATTTGAGCGAAGTAAGATTGAATTTGTGTCGTTGAATCTAGCGGTTTGAAAGTTTACTGAATCTTGTGGTCGTTGTCAACGTTCATTGAACTTTGACAGTTTACTGAATGCTCTTTTACCTCAGAAACAAAAACCAACAAAATCAAAATCTACCTTAACTTTGGACAAATAACAACTTGTATCACTACATGTCATTTATGGTTGTGTGAGACATACGAAGGAAGCGACTTGTACGAAGTAGTACGTTTAGTTGAGTGTTTAAGGAGAAAATCAGTTAAATTTAACTGGTCTCGGGGTTTCCCATTTGTATGGTTTTTGTGGACGTCATTATTGAATGAATTATTGAATGAATCAAGGCAGTAAAAAGGTATCCTGTTTTCCAGTTTTACACGCATCACAAGATAAATTTCCTGTCAGTGTATCAACGCAAAACTCTTACCTCTGCAAAATAGATGAAACAAAAATAATTTAGGAATCTCTGAACATACCCTCAAACGATCATTGTAAAGTCACTGACCATACTCCACCCAATTACTATTTTAAGCTATCAATTCGAAAAAAAAACAATTTCCAAACCACTCGAAGACGTTAGAACAATCTAAGAAAATCGAAAAAGACTCAATGTCAAGAGTACGAGTGTACAATAATATGTTTGGAGTATTAATGACTTCACTGCAATCTAATCAGACCAGGCAACCAGACGACATACAAATAAAATAAGCCACATAAATCAAGTTGAGTGTAAATTTAATTTCAAGGATATGGGGATAAAGTACAGACAATATCGCACAATACATTGCATTTGTAAATGGAGACAGCGCAATGCCAAGGTGATTAACACAAAGCTCAAACTATCAACCCGAATGACTAGTACCCACCCAATGTATATGAATTCACATTACACACATATATGTATGTAGTCAGAGACTTACAGTTCATTGTTGCCATGAGTGCAAATAAGTTATAAAAAAAAATCAAATCAAACAAAGATAATCAACAAAGGAAAGAAAAAAGCGTATACACATCATGCGAAAAATGTAGGTATACCTACAGTGATGTTATAAAATTTAACAACTTTAACGCATTATTAATTAAAAACCAGCAGACGCTGCGACGGAGCCCCGTACGATCCCGTATGCCTAGCTTATATGTAGCCTTAGGTGAGGGAGGTTCAAGACAGCGCGACAGTCCTTACAATTTTTGGTCATTTTTGAATCCTTTTTACGTGACGAGGGGAGGAGGGTGTCGGAAAGTCTTTAAAATAGCGTGACGTCATGTATGAACAACTCCTAGTTCCTACGCAGCCCGTGTGACCGCATAAAGAGGACAAAAAAGACAGCCTCAAAAAGAGCACAGAGTCGTGTAGCAGTGGTCTTAGTCTAGGTCAAGGCCCGAATCCATTTTTTTAACCGTGCACTCCATTTGCCTTTCAAATGAGACACAATGTATCAAAATCGGTAGGAATTAACTCGAGCTATTTGCAAATTCTATTCTCAATTCTATTGTCTTTTGAGACGTGAGACGTCTCTTTTTGAACTTTTGAGACTTTTATTTTTACCCGGGCAATGCATACTTCCTTTGATTTGCTGCTATTTGCGCTATTTTAAAAAGCAATGTGTCTGCTCAATGGCATTGGCTTGCGTGTTGGAAGTGTGGTGAATAGCACCTATTGCTTTCCAAATTTTGTGTGTCCTAATCGACCATTTGAATAACCAAACCAACATAATACTTCGGTGTTGCTGTATCACAGCCAAAGCGTCCACACATACTTGTGTCGACATTCGAAAGTCTAGTACTTCGTTCGTTATTACACAACACTTTTATGTTACAGTTGGTTTAAATACTAGCACTGTGTGGTAGCTACATCACGTGTCTCGCATGTGAATGCAAGGCTAGTGATGAAGCGATATGAAATTTTACAATTCATTTTCGCTTATGATTCGCTAGACTTGCACATGCAAAAAGGGTATAACTAGCCACTTGTGGTTAGTTTTTCTATGCCACTGTAGTCACCGTGGACTGATGAGATATTGGCAGAAAATATTCTTTTTAAATTCATCAGATAATCAAAAACAATTTAAGAACTCTAGCTCAGGCATGAGTCATCTGAAAATACCCATTTTCGAATCTCACAATTTCGACTACCGTTCAGGAATTATTGAAATCGGATTCGATTTACTCAAGTTATCGACGTGACGGACGGCATTTTTTAATTGTTGATTCGGCATCTATATGCGTCCCCAAAAGCATTGCCCTTAGCGGCAGCTCGAGTTCCGATTGTTACAAATGGAATGGTAGACCTAATAGCCCAATCGTACTTTGTACTGAGCTAAACAAAGATACAAAGCCAACAACAATAACCATTATTGACATCATCACACACATACATCGTGTGTGTTTTCTCTTTTGTTTTAATCTTAAATTGAAAAAAAATTGCGAGAAATTAAAAACTGAAACAAGAAAAAAAAATTTTTAATTTTGGTGTGCGATATTTTTAGCAATGGAAAATCGCATAATACACAGCCAAGCAAAAATATCGAATCGACCTTGACTGTGACTTTCTGCTTATAACGTAAGGTTAAAACCCCGAAAATATTTTATCGGTCATTGAATTCTCAGCCAAAATTTTTGCGCATACCTGCCGTTCATTTCCACACACACACTTTCCATCATCGCTGTGTGAGTGCGTATGCGTGCAAGAGTGCGTGATAAAGTATTAAGTAATCATGGTAAAGGCCATAAAACTGTTTCTATTTTTGTTGCGATTTCAATTTTTACAGCCGAATATGGACAGAATATTATGTGCGTTTTGTGCGATAACGGGGTTTTTTTTATCTGTGCGGCAGAGAGAGAATTAAACACATTTTTTTTTCGCAGCCGATAAAATAATTTGGAAAATATCGTTGCGAACCAGATGATAATCATCACAATCATCATCATCGAACATAATATCGACATTACGTTTGATTCTAATAATAGAATTTTTCGTTCCTATTAATAAAACATTCAAAATCATCTAAGACTTCAATACAAATATTAGATCCAAAAATACTTTCGTGCGCCACCACCAAAAAATCCAAAACGATTCGTATAGAACATACGAAGAGTATGGGAAATAAAAATGGGCAACAATCTGTTGGAGAT
The DNA here is from genome assembly GCA_026413405.1 of Phytosciara flavipes. NCBI lineage: Eukaryota > Metazoa > Arthropoda > Insecta > Diptera > Sciaridae > Phytosciara > Phytosciara flavipes. The sequence continues at coordinate 1,513 of JANTFA010106113.1, read as the reverse complement.
TGTTCGATAAACACCAAAAACAAAAGCGCTAGGTCGGTCGTTAACCTCCCGTTTATAACATCATCGCCATATACACATTCGTATGTATCTAGAAGAAAATATTTCGACTCCCGAAAAATTGCACCACTACTACAACAGTCGATCGAAAAATATCGTAATATGGCTTTCGTATACGTACACACATATATTCGACCCATCTGCCGTACACGAACAGCGAACAACGAACAGCATTCATTACAATATACCATTTTAAGCACCAACCGTACGTGTGACGTATATACGACTCATTATGTAAAATTAATGGTATATCAATGACTAAATCGAATCGGCATTAGATGGCATCAAACCATTATATGGTCTTAAATTAGAATCTTACAATTTGAATTAATTTTCAATTAACGAACAATTGCTTGCTTCACTCTGATCAACGCAGAAGAAATCTCGCCCTATACGGATACAATGATGCCGGCGAGTCAGACACGAGAGCCGAAAGAAAAAGAATCGTCGACGGCTGCTCATATATGTAGTAGCGATTTCGCGCCGGCGTCATTCACAATATGATTTTCGTACACAAGGAAAATCTCTTATTGTGAATCACGTCGTTGTTACCGCGTCCAGGCTTAGCCTCATCAAATTACGTACGTAAATCGACATTTCGTATTTACGTAATTTCGTGATACCTGCGTCGGACGGATAAAGCAGCAAATACAGAAATTATGCAAATTTGTATGGAAGATAATAGATAACACGAAATTACGTAAATATTGTGATGCCCATTTACGTACGTAATTGTATACTGTGTCGGCGCGTCGGTGGGTGGTAATAGTATATTATCACTCGTCAAGTAAACAACTTGGAACCTTGTAAGTACAATGCTTTAAGTGCTTCTGCTATGTAAATGACTTCAAAAACTGCAGAAGCACTTAAAGTCAGTTAGTGGTGGCTAAAGTATAAACTTTCGTTCAAATTGTAAATTGAATTTCATGGCACCAATCATCCATCAGTTTTTTCGATCAACTGTAAACAACTTGCTCTCGTCTCTTGACTTATAACTGCATAAAGTGGAAGGTCTGTACAATACAAACTTAATTTTGGATAATGTCAAACTCAATATTTTATGATATTTAAATTTTTGAGACAATTTTAGGGTCTTATGCATTCACTCTTACTGTAACACGTCGAATTTGTATCTCAGAGTCAGGGCAAACCTTCTGTGGTCACCCCTAGATGCTTAATCAGCATTAAAAAAGTGTCTGTCGATCTCTCTGTCTGTCTCTCTGTTCCTATTGATATTGGTCACGGGTTCGTATTTGAGCTGAGGTACATCATCCAACAATACACTCGTCCAGATCGAGCGAAATATAGTCAACTTATCGTAGGGACAAAAATTTCCTAAAATTCTGGATTTTCCATTTTCATCCCCCTCCCTCCTTTCTACCCGACTCTCCGATTATTATCCGATTTTGTCAGATTCTCTACCCCGTATTTTCTGGCGTAAGACCCTTGACTAAAG